>OX461808.1:126089818-126132984 GCA_949802685.1 Dicyrtomina minuta
AATACGAATAGAATTATTATTAAGGCAGACTTCGTTTTACGCATGTGGTATGATGTGGTAGATGGGGGTACATATTAGTGCTTCAAGTTTTGGAGCATTGGTTGCTATTATTGCTTAAGTTGTGAGTCTCTGAAGCCGGGGCCGGTGCCGGGACTGAAACTGAGCCGGCTGCTCTTGTGCTATTTGACCCTGGAGAAATTCATAAATGTCAGTTTTATGAGTGTCGTAAATTACATATTAAGAACTTATGTATATCCCTATTATTGCATTAGCATTAACTATACGCCTCTATTATATCCCATTAGTTCAACTCCTTCATTTTTCCCTCTCATTTTGAACAACTTGAAAACTCTCTCAAACTCTCAATAATATAAAATATCAGTAGTTTGTATGCATTGCCGCCCGCCTTGCTTACAAACTTTATACAGATCAGCAGAACAGGGGTGCATAAAAATAAAACGTGGGTTACTATATAGTTCCAGACTCCACAATCCACAACGAGTCTTACATATAGTTAAAGTAGTTCAAATTAATGCAAAACGTTTTTTTGCGATCAGCAAAAGTCCATGGCTGTAGTTGTGTCTTATTTACAGATCAAAATTATTAAGGAACGGGGAAATTAAATATGTGAATGGAAGCTACGTAATCAATAGTGCAAATGCGTGTGATTAATGCATAAATATTGTAATGAACCTGCTTACGCCTATATACACAAACCATTGATACATTGAGCAATGGTGAAAATTTTGAAAGTTGACAATTTCTGCCAGTTGAGTTGAGTACTAATAGTTCAATTTGTCAAAGCTGGACACCATTTCAGCATTTTCATATTTTTGTAAAAATTAGTTTGCTACATGTAACGCTGTATTTTAATTCAGCAAATGTAGCATATGTTATTTTTTTTTGATTGTCAGTAATTTGTATTTAGCATAAGCTTGGTTACATTAGTTTTTTTCAGTTTTTTTATAACGCCGCGCCGGTTAAAAATCGCGGCGATGTTACCTTGTTACGTCAATCCGCCCGCAGGTTATGATTTTAAATCATTGTGTCGTAGTTAAAGCATCGCACCTTTCAGCGAATTTTAACCAGCGATTGGGCCATAATATCTGCCGCTGCAATATATTTCGGAAAGCAAAATTGTCTACAATTACCGAACTATGTAACACACTGGCTGTCCATTTTACTTTTACCGTAAATTATTAATACTGTAAATTCAATTCTCAACAAATAATTTTTGTACCATGTCTCTTTAAGGTTAAAAGTAGGCCTACAAAACAGTCAGTCGCTTAAATTCAGCACGACTTGTTTAGTAGTGAACCTAAATCTTATCATAGCTAAATGACTACATCGCGAATTACATTTTATTTGTATTTAAACCTGTCAAAAAGTCCCCAATATCCCAACCACTATAAAAAAAAGCAGCGACATGCCTCATACTCTATAAGCCATGCTACATACAGCAGCATTAGCACGCCTTACATTTTAAACCTAAAATGTATAGTTAATTCGAATTTATAGATATTACTGGCCCAAAAATCAAAACTACGTGGCAGTAGTAGTAGTAGTAGAATCTAAATAATTATAGCAATAAAAAAAGTACAACTTGCTACGTAGGGAAATAGCGGAGTTGATTTTATGATTAGTGTTAAATTTTGTGTGAAATGTTCGGAATACCAAAAATACTCGGAATTTTGGACTGATATCAAAGTATGATATGAGGGCATCAAAATATTTCTGTTTCTATACGATTCGGGCTCTGACTCTGAACCTGAGAGTGGTGTGAATTACACTGTATTTTTCTCATATTTTAAGAGTCTCTCTCGCAATTTTAGGTGATACAGTGATAAGATAAGGGGCGATGGAAATGTCTGTGCCATGCCATGCCATGCCATGCCAACCCATGTGCCATATAGTCATGTAGCAATATGGTTCTGGTCCTGATTCTACATTACACATTATGTCCTGACATCCCTAATCCCTGTAGACACTCCACGCTAGACATACTATAGACAGACAGCCTACATAATAATTACATGATGTAAAAGATATAGGGCCTAACCTTGTTTCACATTTCACATTTTCTTTTTACATCCCAATAAATAAAAATGGAAACGAAGTGATTTTGATACACATTTTTTTATCCTTGAAATTAAAATTCCATGGGTAGATAATGTGATAAAACTCGTAATAAGGAGATTATCACTTATTTAAATTCAACTTTATTGCGGATTGTAATATATAGTGGTTGGTGAAGTAACGTAAAAAATTTAGTGCAAAGATTAGGCTGGGAGTTTTATGGGAATTTTTTCAAAGAATTTTATCGACACACGGTGTGAAACTCGGACTCGGATTTTAGGGAAATATATTGTGCTTATGTATGACCGCCGATGTTGATACTAGTATGATTTAATCTGTGTTAAATTGTTTAGTTTGGTCTTAAAAGGAATTAAAAAGGGGGTTGGTAAATTTTTTGGTTTTATTTTTTTAGTATAAAACATTATTATTGTTTTTTTGTTTATAGGTTCAATGCAGCACAGTACGGTAGTTTCCTATTGGCCGGGGCAGCTGCAGGCTCTGGAGCAGGTCGATTTCCTGGCATGCCCACAGCGAGTCAGTGCGGAGTCAAAGGTGACGCGAGCTCATGGGCGAGTGGGAGATATCATCATGATACTTTGTCTGATCTTCATTTGGCTGACTATAGTGCGGCGGCTGCGGCTCATTACTCCAACATGACTGCAGGTAAGCAGTGACATTTTTTTAAAAATCAAGTATCAATTTACATAGCCTAACGCTGTGAATAGAGACTATGTCTATTTCGTACCTAATTTTTTCTTAACATCCAAACAAAGATGCTAAAATAAAAACCTTACCTTTTGTACTTTTAAAACAATTGTACGAAAAAGCGCTGGCTTTTTACTGTAGCGCGTGATTTAATTCATCCGAGGATCTTTAAAAAAAATTGTTTGTAAAATGCGTGCATCAATCATAGTACAGCTATAGGCTACTAGGCTACAGGGCACGTTCCAATTCCAACCAAACTCCAATAGTTAGTAGACGCTACTGCACTTATTCGACTGGGACTGGAACAACCTTATGTTATGTGGATAATTATAATTCCAAGTGTCAAGCATTTGATTTATACACACATTATTAGCAATAGCAATCACTCAACTTCGAACTTTCCTTTTACAGTACAGTAGTGTGTAGTGGGGTCGAGTGTCTGTTATGCTATCAACGCCTGGTTAAAGCTGAGCCAGGCCCGATATTAAGGAGACTGGATTACCATTAGAATTCATGACCGTGTAAAGATCTGTTTGGTACTATAATAGTATGGTAATATGCACAGTATTATTATGCTCATGTTCAGGCAATAAATTTCAGTTTCAGGGCAGTGGTAACTATAGTAATGGAAATGCAAGTGAAGTATCAGTAGATATACGTATATAAGGTTTACGGTATGTAGTGAAGGTATCCGATTCTGTTGACCGTATTTTACTGTATATGACTGCATAAAAGTATTTAAAAGGCGAAGGGGCTCGCTAGAAGGTTCAGTATCCAGTGCCAGTGCCAGTTATCCAGGATTGGGGATGGGGATCATATGATATGATCCATAACAAATGAGACACACGTGCAGTTTAGGGTAGGCCCTTTCCGGATCCGTATTTTTCATTAAGTCCACGGACGAACAATGAAGCGGAAAGCCAAGTGGTAAATTAAAGTTGTCATGACGGGTGTTTGAAGTTTGAATTTCAAGCTTTTTATTAGAAACATCAGGGCGACTCGTTCAGGATCAGTCAGGACAGCAGGACTCACTGTGTGCTTGGTGAGCTCTGCGAGTACGGAGAATGCTCCCTTTTACGTATGACGTACAAAATCCAAATTCAAAGGTATGGGTCAGGTCAGTATCCATATCTTCCACACTCAACATTGCAAGTAATTGTTATAAAGACAGAGACATACTCTTCCAGGCCACTTGAGTTTAATAAATTGATTTGCTTCGCTTCATATTTGGATCGACATGGATTCTAGATTTAATTTAAATTCATTTCATTTTCATTTCGTCCATCTATATGGCTCTGTCTCTTTGTTTCTTTCGGCCCTCATCTGCACAGTCGGTCCTCTGTCAGTCGGTGTCGGTGTGACGGCATTGGATCATATGTGTAGCTTATAACAATTGGCTTGATATTACATTGCATTACAGATATCATCATTTCTTCGCGCTTCAGAGTTTCGGTAATAGTTTGCCTTATATACAGCCAAATCTATCCGCGCCCGGTCATGAATAAATTGAAAACAAATTTGAAGGGAAACTTTATTAGACTATTGATAGTGTAATTAAACTCTGGATGACAAAATTACAAAGGAAGATGACATCACACGTTTCTTTGTCATTTTCTTGCCAAGCTAAATACACATGTGGAGGATCGAAAATAGATTATTAGGTGCCTAAAATATATATTATAATTAAAATTAGTTTTGAATTTGGTTTGGTAGCACATGCAATTTTTTACTTGGTACGGTAGGTAAACAAGAATCAGCTCAGTTGTAGTTTTGGGATCGAATTTCGGTATGATTTTCATCCTTATGGTAGTGTGGAAATGTCAGCTGAAAATTTAATCAGTTACGCCAATCCGAATTTTATTAAAGCACCTGGGAGTTGAGATAGAATTTAGAGGCAATGGAAGGCTGTATTCCTTGCTGTTGTGTTGTACTTAAAAGAAAAAGAAATTTTATGAAAATAAGAAAGTTCAAAGCTGATTAAAAATTTATACCAGAGGCATTTTACGCATTCAAGGTAATACAACGCAGTTGTGGTATAATTTGCAATTTACCACAACTTAATGACTGGTCAGTTTAACCCATACTGATAGATAGTTGAAACGATTGCAATAATTAAACTACACCAAACGGCAACTGTGCTGTTGTAGTTAAAAATGTATCTAACTGGCAAATGCAATATTATTTGATAAAGTAAAACTTACAAGTTGAATCCAATCCAATAATAGCGGGAGAGACAGCGATTCAATGCTAATACTCATCATCGGTATTCATTACAATATTAGTCATTTGCTAAAGGATGCATGAAGAAGGCCATTGAGGACCATTGTGAATAAAATCCAATAATATCAAATCCATAAATGTTAGCTCATCTATTGTTCAGGTTTCCAGTCAATTTGGTCGAGTATCTGCTCTACGGCCACGGCTCTACCTACACAATGCTCATCCTACTATATTAGATTTGATTCTATACTGCCTGTCTTCCTGGAAATATTTAATGAAAAACTGGATTATTACTTTGTGTAAATGACCGTACGATTTGAAGAGAGACTCATAATTACGATTATGATTAGGAAAGCACAAGAACGAAATAGGGGTATTGTAATGCTCCGTCGTGAGTCCAGTTCGAATTCTAATTACAATTCCAGTCTCGTCTGACACTGCCAATGCCACTACCGCTGCGCTGCTACAGTAGAGATGTCCAAGTCGCTGAGGATGTCGATGTCGATGTCGATGCCGATGCCGATCGATGCGGACGTAATATATTAATAATAGAAATAATTAGTGTGGATTATTACAACACAAGTACGAGAACGAGAACGAAGGAACATTATTGCTTCTCCTCCACGCATCATCTATTATCTGTGTCGGCATCATTTTTCATCCTACCGTGTAGAAGTTGAGTCTAACTAAATCTATCAACGATCTCGCGATCCCAGTTCGGTTCGGATGTGCGGTCTTCCCTGTACCTTTAGCTTCAACTTCAATCCCTATATATTTATACACGTACCTAGGTATATTATACTTTCACATAGCATCGAATTTTTTCTCGTATTGACATATGTTTGAGTTAAATTACTTACCCTAGATGTTTCTTCTACGTACATATCACCATCATCGGGACCGAGACCAACATTTGTATGAAGTATGAAGTGGAAGTCACTTCTCGGATCGGATCACGTTTCAATCTATTTTTACTTCGCATCGAAACAATGACAAAAACAGCTTGTATCTATCATCCTCGTTGATCTTTTTATTTGACTCTGACTGACGACGAGTACTGATGTAACTGATGTTAAGTTGTTGTTGAGTATACATTTCAAGTTTGGATCTGTTTCCCTTTTTGGCTTTCTTCACTAGAGGTAGATCATATGGAGTTGTTATGTTAAGTTTGGGTGTGGGCTGATCGTTTCGATAGTTGAAGTTGTTGATACGGCGGCGATACATTTATAAATACTGCAGACTGAAGAAGAGAAGTTAACTTGACTGCAGACTGTCTGCCTGTTGTTCCGGTTTTGTTCCACTTTCAAGACTTCAAGAGAAATCTGGCAATACATAAATCGAGTTGAGAATTATTCCACTGTTGTTGACTGTTCACACAAGTACATCAAAGTTATGACATAATGACATGTTCCAATTTCAACGTGAAGTGGGAATTCAATACCTCATTCGAACTTTTGTTGTTTCTGTTGTCAGGGATGCTCAATGTTCGAATACAAGTTTAGTGTTTGCCGATCCTCTCAAAACAAAAGAAAGCCCTCTATCTTGTGTGTAAAATTACGTGTGATGGATTAAAATTCTAAGTTGAAAGAACTGCTATGTTAGCTGAAAATGCCTCTCACTCTACACTTTTAGATAGCATTTAGTGTTTTGCTAAAATATTATTCAGTTTTGCGCTATTCTGCTATGTTATAAACGGCAACATCTACTGGAAAACCGAAATCGCCGACTAGACCAGTTTCTTGAAGAGTAAGATTAACACAGACTTCAAATTCAAGCTCAAATACTCAATATTTATAATCCGATTCTGGCTGAAAGATTTTGAAATTGAAATATTACTTTGACTTTTCTTTAGTGTTTTCCGAATTTCATTTTTGACACTCATGCTCACACTGCTGAATAGTACTGTCAGTATTTATAGTGCGTAGCAGTGAGTAGTGAAGTATGTGATCTTCAATGTTTTTTTATAAAGTAGCGCTTCTCCTTTGCTGGATGGGACAATGCAACCGAGGGAGACTTTAAAAAAATCTTTCAAAAGTTTTCCTTCATTTCATTTTCATTTCATTTTCACTTTTCATTGTTTTCATTTCGTTCAAAGTTTAATTGAGATCATGATGGTTGGATCTTCTTCGGCTTCATTTCATTGGTTTCTTAATTTCTACAGAACAAACAGGGCGAAGCGTCGAGGTCGACGTAATGGACGACTTGGTTTTCTCGGTTGTAGTTGTTGTTGGTAGGCCCCAGAAGACTATCAGTATTTATTTTATTAGGAGTGGTTGGACGTGTTTTTGTAGAACATTTTTCACATCCGTTCGACCTCCGTGAAAAATCCCACATCACATCCCACCTCGATGTTTGATGCCGATATGTGCTTTAGACCATTTTGATTTCCTGGGGTGCTGTGTTGTTCATTGTGCAGTGAATGTTCGGTTCGGATTCGAATTTAGGATCTTTACTTTGTGACTTCAACTTGTGGTAATTGAAAGGCGAAAGGGTCGTCACCGTACACTGTATGTATTGTATACTCAACACTGTAGGGTGGTGTGTATGTAGGCAACTCTCATAGTACAAATATGTATTATGGATGTACCGGTGCCCACAGAACCGTAACCGTAACTACTGTGCAGTTTGCACCACAGCTACAAGCAACCAGTCGTAACCGGTACCGGTTCCAGCTCCAGCTCCATGGAAAATAACAAATAGGGTACTTGATCGAAAGTGTAAGTGAGGCAGGCGTAATAAATTGAATTTTCTGGTCCTCAAAAGAATTCGATGAGGCATGGACTAGAATTCAATATCAAGGAACTAGGAACTCACACACAAACTTCCTTTTCCTACATCGTCTAGATCGTCTCCCACCCACCATCACCATCGTCACCACTACCAAGCAATATCATGATCATCATCCTGCTCATGATCATCAACAGCCCCGCAGTCGGAGTAATCATTCTTATCGTATACTAATACGTATATACCTACTCACTGCAGGAAGGGTGTTCGACGTGTCTTTTACACTAACGTTAGTCTGGGTCTATTTCTTTTCTAGATCTTCACCACCACCGCAGTACCAGTATTATTATCTGTAGACGAGAGGGCCAATATCACACAGCAGTAGTTCCTGGATTTTGATTTCGCTTTTTCGATACGTGTTGGTCGGTGTTGGTTGGTGATGTGTGATGGCCGTGATGTTCCTTGGAATGAAAAATTCGATCAAGATGGAAAATGAAAAAAAGTGTGAGTGAAAAGAAAAGGGAAAAAAACTGAAATGAAAACGAAAACGATGACGAAAGTATGAAAACATAGAAAATAGAGTAGGTTTTAGTGATAGGTTCCAACATTCGAACTTGGAAGGTACCTAGGTTAGAAATAGTGTAGGTGTTTAGAGAAAGAATTCTTGACCATCTAAAACTAAAGTGAACTCCAACTTTCAGACTTTAAGGAAACCAAGTAATTTCGTGTCATTACTTCGGAGAAATAGGATGAGCCGGAGTTTCAATAATATTGCATGATGTTCGGTTTCGGTGATCGGTCTCTTCCTTCGGTAGAAGTAAGGATGATGATGAGGATGAGGATTTGAGGATCCATGTAGCCATCAGAAAGGTAGAAGTTATATAGAAGTAGCGGCTGGATCCAGATAGTCCGAAACGCGTAGAATGAGAGTGACCTAGCAAAAGTGATCGTAAAGATAAGGTGGTGCAATAACTAATAATGTGGGAAGTTTTCTTTTCATTAAACTACAATAAAATGATCACCACGGTCCACGGTCATGATGATGATGATTATGATGACGGGACCCGTGGGTCGAGGGCGAGGAATGGAAATATTCGTTGTAATAATACGGTTTGGCTATGGGTATACTGTACAAATGATTTAGGTAATTCAGATTTAATCCACATTTTCCGCAGAGTAAAATCGATGACATAAAGGTAACACCGGAGCCACGGCCGGATAATGCGGCCAGCGCAGGCAGCCCCCGCTGCTTGAATTTTCAAAAAACATGTCAATGAAACATTTTGAAGTTTTAAAAAACATGCAATTAAAAATTTGTGTACATTTCAGAAACATGGACACAAAAAATTTAACACGTTTCTCAAACATGTAAATAGAATATTTTGCACTCTTCTGAATCTAGTAAAAAACATTTTAAACGTTTCTAAAACATGAAAGTACAACATTTTGCTTTCCCAAAGAAAACCATCAATAAAATCAAAATGGTGGTTTCTGTTGGGAAACAAATTGTTGCCTAAAAGATATTCCTTTGTCCGGCCCTGACTGGAACTGTACGCTAGCTTAAAGCAAGTGTTTACAGCTTAAAATGGTACGTTATAGTAGGCGATTTAATTATAGGCAGATTCATTATGTATCATTATTTAGTGATTTCGATGAAACCGGTTCCAGTTTAGTTACAAATCGCTTGTCAGCATAATATGAATAAAATGTAGCATTGATAAAAAATGATAACTATGATTGGCATCGAATTAAGTTTCAAAATCAGTGATTGAGTTAGTTTTCGATGTCAGCATTAAAAAAGGCTGGAGACTGTTTTAAATGTGAGTAATTTTGATTGAGAAAAAGGCCTACGGATACGGAGAAGATTTGAATTTCAAGTTTTTAACAAATTCCTCAATATGAAAATGTGCAGCATAACTACCCGTCAGTCCTTTCATCCGAATTTTCACTAATGAATAGCAGAAGTACTGCAGCAGACGAAACAAGGTGGCAAAAGCAACATGGCTGTCTTACACAATACACAAGTTCCATATCCTTAGAATTCAGAACTTAACTTGATTTGTTCCTTACAGTCCTGTGAAGACCCAACCACTGAATGACTTTAAACATTAGAAAGTGCAATATTATTCTTATTTGATAAAGTATTCCCTTCTCAATGGTCAAATATACATCGTTATTGTACAGGATTTCTAGTAGTGAAAGTTTGAGTTTTGAAATTTGTATCTATATACACCTATTATCTGAACAGGCTTTGAACTTTTGAGTATAATCAAGTAAATTGTGGCTTGGCTTTCTAATATGTATTTCTCAAAATGCGGAGAAGGAAGTTCAGTTGGGATTTATATAATAAAGGACTCTGCATGGAAGGAAATAGATGAGTTAAGTTCCTCAATAATAGAAGATGTGTCCTAGCAATACAATGCCGTGTAATGGGACTCTGAAAACTACTTTCCTCTTCGCTCCTACCAGCACCGACACCGACACCGGTACCGGTAGATATGCAGCAGATATACTATATAGTGGCACACATCAAGATTATCCCATTACATTATATTACATTGCCATTATTTCAAGAGTCATGACCATAATACTCACGATAATATATTGTAAAGACCAGGCTCACCAGACAGACGACAGACTACGCAGGGATAATACACCAGCAGAACTACATCGAGCTTCTGGTTCTGGTTCTGGGACACAAACCATGAAAATGCATACAACATATCGCTACTGAAGAAGCAAAACTGTCGTTCTCCAAAATTCACACTAAAATCAAAATTGCCCATCTACATTTTTTAATTTAATTAGCGTATAGTTTAGTTTTGCAGCACATCACAATATTCAATAAAAAATACGGAGGTACTTGATTATTTTGTCGAAATAAATTATACACGATTAAATACATTAAAAATTGGTGGAGATGGACAATTTTGCTTTCAATTAGAATTGGAGAACGGCTATTTTGCCTCTTCAGTAGCGTATATGAAATACGGATATGTGTACTGTTGACTGTTTACTGCAAACTGTAGAAGTCGACTTCGACATCGAGACCGAGAAAGCGTGAAAATTCACATCTATTCTTCATATGTATAATGTGCACCCCACTGAAACATTGACATTGTACTAATACATCCAGAATCATGAGGCTGAAAGCATCTTCAGCTGATTTTCTGTCTCTATGTGCATTTCCTTTTGCTGTATGTAGTTGTCTCGCGAGTTGTTGGAGCCGGAGCTCACGTTAAAGTTAGAGTAAGAGTTCCCCTCTATTTCATAACATCAAGTCAAGAATGTGAGGCAATATTTTATCCGAGAGAGCGTTGCATTCATTTTCCTTTCTCATCTTCACAGTCGTCTATACTTCTTCTTTCCTGGTAGATATCCTGGTCCTTGGTGGTCGTGGGCTTTCCTCTCTGTATACTATGATTTTATGAGGTGCTATGGCTTCCCCTGCTGGAGCCGGAATCGAAATCAAAGGACCACTACTCACTCCACTCAGTCAGTTTCTTCTATTATGGCTCCAGAAGATGTAAACAGGGGCTATTTTAAGTTAAATTGTGGAAAATTGCATGCAAAAACAGATTTAGGAAAATGCACTCTAGGTATATGTTTGTTACGAATTTCTTTCGATAAAAAGAATTCCTGCTAATACATAAATTGTAGGGGCAACAGTACACAATAAGTTTTTAGGAACTATATAACCTAGACAGGTATATCTTATTGGCTGATTTCGTCCTGGTTTTTGGTTCAGCACAATTAATTAAATATATGATCAGTTTTAAGTAGGTAATTTTATATGTAATTGTCAAACTTATGTTCTATGAGTGTTTCTACTGACATAACGAACTAACGAACCTTTAAAAAAATTGTTGGACTGGTACTGGTACAGTATAGAAACCGCAAAACTGGTTGACATTTTTTCCCTTCCGAAGCTTCCGAAGTCGGATCGGAGTTGACGGTTGAAAAACAAAGTAATAATTTGAGAAAAAAGCAGCAGCAGTAGCAGCAGCTTATTTGATGCTGTGGAAATGGAAATAGTGGAAAAGATTCAATAGTTGATTTTGATGGGCTTTGCCCTTTGTCTCCCGTTCCCGTATTTAGTGTCTCCCTCCGAATAGGAATTGACACTCCGCCTTCATTCTCCCATCTACCCTCCTCTTGACTTATAGGGTATAGCCAATAACTTGTATATCACCTTTACCTAGCCTAGGTACATGCATTAAATAGGTACACCTCCTTTTTGCTATACTCAGCACAATCATAATGCCTTTTGGTCTGAATTTTCCTTTGAGGCTGTGGGCTTTCACTCGTATAGCTGACTGTCTATGTCTATATCTGTACAGATGCTCAAAATACAATACTGAAAAGCCAAAGTAGTTACAACCTTTTACGCTTTCGGTTTATTATTTCGGTGTTTCCATCTCACCGCTTCTCCGTACAGCATAAGTACTATGCATGCGTAGTAACACTAAAAACATAAACACACCGTTTACACACAGTTTTCCAATTTATTGTCTTACTAATATGTGCATGAGGATATTACTGTCACATATAGGACATAGGTTTGTACACCATAATATCATTTCATGCTATTTACTTTTAAATAGCTTTGGTTTTAGTCATTCTCGCTTTGACACTTTTACTATTTAGGTTTTAAGTTTTTTGCTGGGTTTGGTGAAATGGTGAATAATTGTTTTTTAGTTTTGCATCTTTGTTTGCCACGTTTAATTTCTTTCTGTGATCTCTGATTTAAAATGTGCACGTAAAATTTAGTAACAATTTCCAAGCGGCGTCCAAATGTTTTTATTTAGTGTGCCGTTCCGTTACATTATAATAACTCATTGGGTCGAAAATGTATAGCGCAGATATTGACATAAAGATTATTATGGTTGAGACACCACATTATTACAGGGAATTCCCAGTAACGTTTAATACCGCATTTGTTTTTTAAATAATGCCCTGTGATACTTCGCGGACGGTATTTTCTGTAGACACTACGCTTACAATTATTTGGAATATTTTAAATATGAAGTAATTTTAAAAATAGTAGAAGTGTATTCAAAAATAATTATTACTTGATAATAAAATAACATTTATTTTGTTTTAAATTCCAGGTTTAGAGTCATCAGTACAAGATTCAAGCAAAGATCTCTACTGGTTTTAATTACACGCCACAGACAGCTGGTGTGACTTTCAATCCACTTCAACTTCCGTGTACTTTCGACTTTGACTTCGACTTGAACAAGATAAGACAAGACGTAACCTCAAGTGTAAATAGTAAATATAAAATTTAAATTCATTCATTGACAAATTTTTAAATCGGACATCAACGCAAAATTACGTTCAGTTTTGCTAGCAGTAATTTACCCTTCATTCATCTGCTGAAGTTGTCACCGTACTGAAGTTTAAATTGACCAAAAAATTATAATTGCTAAAAAACAAGTCTACGAAATACGGTTTTATTTCACCACTTTAGCATAGTTAATATTTCCCAAGGATTTAAAAATGCAACATAACAGCTCAATTAAGTAAATCAAGGAGTTTAATAATTTATTTTTAAGAATTATTTTGAGCTCGTGTTTGGTTCGGATTATTTTACCATGAACGATTAAACTTTATTATCGCGTTTGCAATTATTGTCATTTTACACGTAGTAGTACTTGCATATACTACGTATTTACCATATATCTGTATAGGCAAAGCTTAACTATCCACGTTTCGTTTCTAATTCTAATGGGTGACTTGACCTAAATTTAATTCTTCATTTATATTTTAAACTTAAAAAATTGCATAAATTCAGATACTTAAATAGTCATGTCATGTCATGTCAGACCACAAGCAGGACCACAAGTCAAACCGTTTGACATTAATTTGTAGCTTATATGGACGGACGACGGACTTGGTTTTGTGTGCACTCGTTTGTTTTTGTTTTGTACAAAACTTCTTTGTATATGTACTTCTTCTAATACATTATGCGCATATTAAAAGACAAATTTTTAAAGTTTTAAAAAATAATAAAAAATATTTAAAAAATTTAGTAGTAAATATTTTGTTTTCGTCTTCGTTTAATTTACATTCTTACATTGCTATTATGAAAGCATAATTTTATGTAATGTAGTAATAAAGGAGCTGTTAATTTATTTAAATTTAAATTGACTCGTACTTGCTACAAAACCAAAAAATATTTATTTATACTTGTACTAAGTTACTATACATGTAATGTACTGTACACACACACACACGCGAGCGCGTTGGAATTTTGGAATTGAATTTCAGGTTTTAAATTTTTTTAAGCAGGTATACAGTTGACAGTACGGTATACCTTTGTATAATTTATGATTAATAATAGTTAATTTTTGAAGTGAACTATATATTATAGACTTACAATAATTTTACCTTTGTTCAAATTTTTACGTACATTCACTAACCTATTGTAAATTATACGAAGCGGACGTATCGTCTTAGAATTAGTTAATAATGCAAAAAATACAAAAGAAAATCTAATATACGTAAATTAAATAATTAAATAATTTAATTAAATAACATAGATAGTACAATAGAATATTGAAATATGTAATTACTGGTGCACGTAGTACATAGATATTCTGCAATTATATTAGAGGCGTAACTTACATTACTAACTGACCATTATTTAGGCTTATCGTTAGACCAGCATGGTACCTCTCTTTACATTATACTGTAGCAGGTTTCAAAATTAGGTAACTTCTAAAAATTAAAATAAATCACAATTCCCAGTACATGGTTTTATTTATTAGCGCTAAAGGTGTCAATTAGACTGGCTATTACAGTGGGAATGTACCAACCAACTTGGGGTCAGTCATTAAATTCATAAAGTCCGATAACAAATTTAGCTAACTAATTTTTAACCGGGTTTTCGTCACACACTCAACATACCCATTATTCATGTACTGCCGTGGCTTAACGTAATTGCTATATAATATTTAAACGGCTTCAAACTTACAATTACAGTAATCAGTCCTAATCCAAAATTAGTAAATTGTATTTACATAATAATAATCGTAATCCTTTAAGTTATTCAGTAGCTTTATAGAAAACATTGTAATTTGTACATAATTATTAACTAAAATATTATTCAGATTTAATATACCTATTTAAAAACTATGTATAGTTATACATGAGCCAGTAGTAGTTTTATTAAAAATTAAGTCAACACTTTTACATAAGAAAATATTGCTTATTAGAGTTTAGGCTGTAGAAATTATAGGAAAGTAAAAATTTAGGACGTAGTTAGTTGTACAAGTAGTAGTCCACCGTGTAAATAGATTAATTGAACATAAGGATATGTAATTATCTACTATAATAAATCCTTTCTTGTTGTGATATCCCGAAATCATGTCAAAAATATCTTGATAATTATTATTAAATGTAAAACTAATTAAATAATTAATAATCATTATTCTTGAGAGAGATCTTTCTTGTCATTTGTTGTCACAGGACCATGACCATATTATATAGGATCAGGAAAATCAAAGTACACAAAGAAAAGCTAAGCTCATTAATTTTTTTGATTCATTTTTGATTATTGTTAATATAATATTTATTATACTATACACTATACGTAGATACGGTTATACGGTAAGAAGGTACGGTTAAATAATAATACAATTAATTGTGTAATGTAAATGCACATGCAATGACATATAATGAAATTATTTAAAATTAAAAAACGAGTATGTACATAATATATGATAAATATTCAAAACATATAAGGTGTATTTAGAGCTAATTCTAGATTAATTAAATTATACCAATATAGTATGGGAATAACCAATTTATATTTACGTTCTGCGTCATGTTTTAAATTGTAAGATGAAATAAATACTTTAAGAATTATTATATACATCTATACAGAAAACTTAAAAAAATATTTCTCAATGAATGTGTATAAGTAAAAATATTAAAGTCTTTTAAACTGAATATAATTCGCGATGAAAAAAAATGAGGTTAAATTGGGGCGTGTAAAGTCAAAGTGTATATTATGGCTTATAATACTTGTAAGTATATAATTATAGGGACATGATATGCACTATATCTATAGCATGTAATTTAGCATTTGGTTAGATTAAGTATGTACGTAATATTATTATGATATAAAAGAAAGATGTAGTTGATTATAGCGTTTAATCTTATTTACCTAAATATAATAACTACTTAAATGAATTCAGAATTCTCGTGTGCTCCATTCGTTTAATCGTAATCGTGTCATACAATATTAAATAAAAAACAATGATACACTTTAATTTAAATTCAAATTTATTTTAGCGGTCTTTATTAGTATTTATTGGAAATACATAATTTCATGGCTCAACTGCTCTGTACAAAATTTTCTTCTAATGCAACAAATCATATTCATACTGTACAAATAACTGGTGCATTTATTACGCAACCATAGCCATTAACCGTAATCATACGAGAAGCCGTAAATAATTTATTTACACATATACAACAGGCCAGAGTAGCACTGTAGCACCTTAATCATCCACATAATAATCAACCCATTTTTTAACGGTCGGGATGGCACCGTAAAAAGATGTGAGATCCGTTGGAAGGAGGTTTGTGAAGGTTTTTTTGGAAATTGTAACAAGGTCTGAGGAGCAATTTCGAAATTTTTTCGCGCAAAGTTCCTGGTCTTCTAAACCCACTTGAATGGCATTTTGGAAATCTTTCGGGATCGTCACTAATTTTGAACTGTAAGAGAAGCAAAAGAACATAAAGATACATAATGTTATATTACTGAAATACAATTCGGGAATTTATATCATACGGTACAGCCTTTTAAAAAAACAAACCTGAAAATTCGATAGAATTTGTAGTAAGGACGGGGCACATAGTTAAAAAATCCATGAGCGTGGCAAACCATGAGTTTTTGACAGTTGACATCATCTTCTCCAATAAACCAAAATAAACTCTCCAGAAAATCAGGATAGCGTTTTGTAATGTTAGATGTTTGAGACAATGAGTCATTGTTGTTGGAAACTGTATCATTTGAATCTGAATTAAAACTCTTGATAAAGTCCAAACCGATAAGACTAAGACTCTCGAGTGTAAAGTTTCCGGAGATAATCTGTTTTAATGCTCGATCTGCGATGGTAGAATGATCCATAATTGAGTCATGCCAATGATATTTTCTGTACGGTGTTCCCAAGAGATAGTAGACTGGACTTACAGCCAAGCCAAAAAACATAATGATGGCCAAGCCTGATGTCAATATCAGGGACAGAGGCGCTGTCAACGTACCCAATAAATAATTAAATACACACTTATTAAATACACAATTTTAAAAACTACGGTTGAAATGGTTGTACTTTGCTCTTTTTTTTATAAAGTTTATAAAACAAAAATAATAATTTTGAATTTAATTTTTTTACATTACCTCCAAGCGGGGCTCGAAGTGTATTACTCACATCCCATGGTAGGGAAAATACCCAATTAATATTCAGCACGGCACCATTACGTCGAAAACTTGTGTCTCCAATTACTGTTCGGATGAGATGTGTTGTTACTATGAATATAACTGTGAATGAAAATATCGAAATTAACCAATATTTACGCATGATTATAAATTTGTATTTAATACAATAGGAATTTCACTGCAACTCTGAAGCGTTTACAACGAATCGAATCCAGAATTTAAAAACTAAGGAAATTATTTAAATGAGAGTTTATCTTTAATGCTCACACTTCAAAATCAAAATGTTGAATAAAAGGTAAGTACTTAAAATGGTTGAGTACAAACTAATTGCATATTTACTTTTTTTTATATTGCTACTATACCATATTACAGACATATTAATTGTAGCAAGAAAAATCCATTATGTTTTAGGCTTTGCTATTTTTAAAAAACTTGGAAAGTGAAAGGACTGAAAAACACTAATGACTTTTTGATTGCTTCATGTAATTACTTACTGATTCTGAACGATATCAAAGGGTCAAATAAATGGCTTAAGAAAATCATTGGTTCCAAATTGTAATTATTATTAAAACATTGTTTTAGTACTTTTAGTGGAAGCCCATGAACTCGTAAAGAGCTTAAAGGTTAAACGCAAAAGGTAAGGCAATGGCAATGGCACTGTTGTACGAATTGTTTTTGTAGAATTTGTTCCGTTTTATGTCTCGTTAATGGGCTTTGGGGCATTATGAATTCAATTTTGAGCATGAAGGTAAAGGGGTCGTCGTCCAAAACTTGCCCAAAACTGAATAGTCAAATTTTTTACCCCCTCCCTCCCCTAGTTTACTACTTTCATGCACTTCAACAATATAATAGCGCCATACTAATAAGTTTATATTGGTTCCACTCCCCCTCCCTACATCCAAACGTCATTGAAGGACGCCCCCTAACTAGTAAGTAACAGACAAAAGAATTTGAAGGGACACGAACGTCCTCCACCGATGCTAAATACATTTAAAAGCGTCTCCCAAAAGGAAAAATTATTTTCCACTGAATAAGAACCAGCGCTTCCTCTTGGCTACTGACTGAATGAAGGGCTCAACGGCGCAAAATTTGTATAATGGGATGGATTATGGATTTAATATTGTTAATACGTGACTGATATTTACATGTTAGTGATACTGGAGAATACGAAATAGGAAAAGTAAAAACAACGTGTTCCGAAAAAAATGACTTAAAAAACTCAAGACAATTAATTCCAGCTACCTACTACCTACAACCAGTCGAACAGCTACTGTTGACTATTTTTTTAAGTTTCATGTTTGACACGGATGACGGAAGAAATTATATTATTTTTCTTTGCAAATCTCACTCACTGCGTAATTGGGAGAAGCTAGTTCTAAGCAATTAACATAGTCAAATGCTATAATTGAGATTAAAGTGATAAGTGACGACGTCATGAGCAGCCAGGAATCGGATTCTGACGGGGAATTGGATCGGTAGGTCTAATTTATTGTAGTTTTTTAATTTTACCAATTTAAAGATTTTTCGTTCATAGTTCATCTAGTTTCATAGTTTGTGAAACTAGATTACTAGATAGCCTACCGACAACCGAAAACACGCAATTTTACATTTACTCACCTACTGGTGACTGGTGACTGGGTGTAAAATGTTTGTTATTTTTGAAGTGTTAAATGTGCTTGTTGTTAGTTCTTAGAAATATTATCTATGATAGTAGATAATAGGTTGTCTGCATATTATTTAGTAAAATGTAGATAGGTAGGAATTATAATAATATTTGCGGCGGTTTTAAGCCTTCTTTTTTAAGCGAGTTATTCTTGTCGTGCTGATTGTCAATTGTATTTTTAGCTTAAGCATTTAGCGTTTATAGTGTCTTACTGGTTAGTTGTGCCTGTTCACGTTCTTGAAATTTGTTTTAATGTTTTTGATACGATTGTTAAATAGGAATTGGGAAGTAACTTCATCCCCAACGCAAGATTACTTGCTACCTCTTTTGGAATGTCCAGTGTGCTTCAACCTGCCTTTGCCTCCCATAAGAACTTGTTACCAGGGCCACATAATTTGTGCGAGTTGTTGTCTGAAATTGTCAGGATGTCCACTGTGTGCAAAACCGATCGGGATTGGAAGGAATTTTTTCGCAGAGGATTTTTTGAGTAGAAGTACAATGAAATGTAAGTATGCTGAAGATGGCTGTGGGCTGGAACTCCAAGGAGAAAAATTGAAAGGTCATATGATACGGTGTAAATTTAGGTAAAATAACAACAACAATTTTTAACAATTCTTCTAACTGGAATCATTCTTCTATATATTGAAAACTGAAAAGGATTTTATTTCATGTAATGCTAATTTAAGATCGCTTTTGAGCATTGACCGATACAACAAATTCATTCTTCTGTTTTCTATATATTGTGATGATATGACGTATGCTCACTCACTGAATACTACTTAATGTATTTAATATTTAATAAATGTTACAGTTCACGACTAAAATTTTGTTTTTTCCTAAAGGCCAATAAAGTGTCCCAGATGTCATTCCAAAGTTGCTTTTAAAAACTTCGAGGATCATTTAAATTTGGTTCATTCGGTTGGGCGATGGGATTTGGATGATGGTGGAACTAGAATTATTCTTCAGGAAAGAAAAATTACAAGCCGTTTCAGTAAGAAATTATATTTTTTACAAAACTAAAACTTTATCAGCAGGAAATGAAGTACTATATAACTATGGAAAATCTCAATAATTTTCAGATGACGACTTCATGGAATTATTCTCCACGAGCTTTGTTTTCAAAGCATTACTTGCTGCTCTAGCATTGTCATTCCTCACTGATCAATTAGTTGTTTACCTTCAGTAAGAAGTTGAAAATTGGGAATGTTGCTGCTATAATATACTCTAACATATAAATTAAGTATACAGTCAATTTGGTTACTATTGGTGATTCCAGAGTCTCGAATGTTAACCAGGTGGCAAGCCCTTCCATAATTCCTGGTTCCTGTGATTCAGCTTAAAATAATTATATTATGTCATTTTAGTTTGTAGTGAATTGTCGAAAATCATAATGCTCTCCAATGTAAGTGTATTTTTAAGTTATATAGTCCTGTGAATATTAGAGAACCTCAAGCGTTGCGGCAACTGGACACTGTGTACTAGTGATAATGAATGTCAACGGTGTCGTTAATTCTTATTCCTCATAATTTTTGTAATCAACTTTCAAATATGAAGCAGTACTGAAAATCGAACTGTTAGCGTAATATGTAGTTCTTTTAAATGATATTATTGTGTGTCATAGTCATAGAACTAAGAATAGTCTAAGAATAGTATAGTAGTACCCATAGTTTTAATTTTAACACAGTTTAAATCAAAATTTGAAAATGGGAACGACTAAATGATAAATTTACATACCGCTACTAAAGAAGCAAAATTGCTGATCTCTAGTTGTCACTAGTGGTAAATTGTCGTTCTCCAATTCACACTAAAAGCAAAATTGCCGATCTCCATTTATTACCTTTTAGTTTTTAATTTTTTAGAATATATGTATAAATGTTTTTGGTTTTCAGCACAATAAGCAGTAAGACATTCCAACGTGCTTATTCTGCCAAAAACAAAATTATACACAATCTATGCATTAAAAAATGGAGAATTTTGCTTTTATCAATTTTGTTTATTCAGTAGCGATATGTACGCACATGCAGTTCTTCTACTTCTAAAGCAAAAGCACCTTCGAAGATGCTAAAATATAATAATGTATTCACCAATTTCCTTATCATTTGTTGCCTTATTAGAAACGCAGTAAGTCGGGATTTTAAAAGTTCAGAATCTAATACGGTCTGATACTACACAGTAATGTAGACGATTAAATGCTAAATAAATGAGCACGGGCTCATCCGCTATCCCGCCTCGCTATAGCAAATCGAGTTGATATTAGCGTATAAGTTTTTTATATATTACCATAGGTTATAATCGCACTTATATGAATTATTAGTATGGGTAAAAACATTTGTTAAATTTTGTACCTATGCTCTTTTGTATTTTGTAGACCTGACACATAAGTACTTGAATTCGGTCGTAGGCAATGTAGAATGCAAATTACGATTATGATGATAAGATTTACAATTTAGAATGAAGCATTTCTTTTGATAATAATTTTTTTATCTTTGTCCATGCCACGACTGTTGACTGTGACTACACGTGGAAATGCAATCAATAGCTCACCTTACTTTACTATACCATATTTACATTGTGGTTTTAGATAAAATGAACATTGCACTACTGTAGAATAACAAAGTTTGTAAAAGAATAAATAATTATATGGATTATCGAGTATAGAGCAAGGTTGACAATGTAATGTGACAAAACAGACCTACACAACTAAAATAAACACGTATAATGTTGCATACAATTATAATTTGATAGCCATAATTTATAAATAACTATAAAAATGCAATTAAAAGCACTGAATGAACAATATTGGATGTAAGTAGAGTATGCTTTCAAAGCGAGTTGCATTTTGCATTTATTAAGGAAATTGTGTCAATGTCATTCATCGTCCATACAGATATTGATATCTATTTAATTTTAATTACAATTTTATATCTGAAAATTCAATAAAATAAGATCATTATAGCGGAAGAGTTGTATGTTTCTTGTCATTTGCTCCATTTGTTATTTTTTTACTTTGTTTTTATTATTAACTATTCAAAATTATACGGGCATTTCGCTATTAAGTAAAACAGAAAATTACCGGTTTGCCGAAACCGAAACAGAGGAGATATATGAGTCATAAATCCGTGAATAACTTAATTTGAACTGATATAGACACAACAGGCAACAGTTCCCAACGAGTCTCATACTACATCCTTCATTTCTTTCATATGTTCTCAATTACTTTTTCCTCTTAAATTACTAACAATGCGGGCTTCGTGAGCACAAATATAATTCATAAAATTGACAGTCAACCGTGGTATTGGCATTGACTAGAGAGAATTACGTGCATAAATAATAACCTCAGGATTTACTACCCCGAGTAGTACGCGTGTGCATGACAGTGACGTATATAGGGATTTATAGAGGAGATATATACTGGCTGACGTTTGCATTATTACATTATTAATAGAAACAGAAACAAGAAAATTAATGTTCTGCCTACCTACCTCCACCATTACCATTACCAGTACCAGTCAGACCATGTAGACCCACCATCAGAATCGAAAACAGAAAAGCAATGCAAGATTTTATAAAGGATACAAAACTCAAGAAGGAAAAAAACACAGATGAGATGCCATCCATAAATAGCCTTCCGATTTAACTCAACTTTAGCACCCACCCCCAGATGCTATAAATTACTTTTTAAGCTTAAAACCATTACAGTAATCCGTAATCGTAAATGAGTTGGAAAAATTATGCAACCCACAGTAGGTCATGACGTCGGTAATGGATGACACCTCCTCAACGCGTAGTGGATTTCCCAAAAGTATGAGAGAAGCATCTCTGCTCTGTACTTTACGTGCATATGACTGTAGTATTTATAACCCTGCGTGATAAAGCCTCATAATTTGCATCTCTGGGATTTGCATCACGATCACTATACTACTAACTCGCACGGTGGATCTGGAATAAAGATGAAAAATATGAAAAATGATATATTAGAAGGCAAAAGGCAACAAGAAAAAAATGAAGGCTTACCATTATAGGAGAACTGGACCAATGCAATGCTTGTATACATAACATGCATATACCTACTACTTTTGTAATTCGCAGACTTTATTATCCTTTTATGCAAGCTGGGTGACTGACTAGCTAGTGAGGAGGAAGAAGGGAAAATCTTGCAGGATTTGTCTTTCTATTCAACTTGCACATCTCTTCTACATCTCTCCAAATCCACACAGAGATAATAAATCCCAAAACAGAGCAAAAGCAGTGCAATAGATCTGTGAAGTGAAACCCAAGGAATAAAAAAGGACACTGAACACGAACACGAGAGAGAACGTGACTGTCATGTCATTTCACATTTGATTTAATCTCCTATCTAATATTTCAATAATAAAATAAATGTAATAATAATATCTGTCTGTTTTACTCAGTTGAGTCAGTTGAACTTTTATAGAGCAGAGTATCCGCATTTTTTAAAGTTTTACATGTGATTTTCTGCATTCTAGTTTTTTGAATTTATACTTCGAAATAATTAATTTAAGTGTTTTAGCCTTTAAAGTTTTTGTTAAAAATATGATAATTGTTGTCCCATAAGAAACACGTTTCAAACGTATCTAACTAATCGTGATGAACAGCTTATACAACGGGTACTAGGATTCTAGGATTGTGCTAGTGTGTAAATGTAATAATAATAAACGTTCACGTTATCCTAGTTCGTTTTTGTAATCATCTGCTATTAACATCGTGGGAATCATAAACGATAAATAATTCTACAGATATATGTGTGATCTCTATAAAGTGTATATAAAAAAGCAAAGAACTGGATTCTACAAAATAGTACTGTGGCTGTCTTACATCTTATCTACTGACTAGATCTCCGGACCCACTATCAATTATCTTACAGTGTGGGTCTACTAGCATCTAGTATCTAGAGTTCTAAAGAGTCTAGGGGGCCAAAAGTACATTACTTACGTCGTCTCGGCTTTCGGCAGCATCTCTGAAAAACTGAATTCATCTACCAAACCAAACTAAACTACCAACGTACGTCTTCGTCCTATTTGAGAACATTATTTTTTTTTCTGCGTTTGAATTTTGCTATTAATATATTATGTTGTATGTAAGTATCTATTCTCGGGAGTATTATTAAATAAAAGTATATGGGAAGCGTGGGAGCTGGAGAATACACACACATACACACACGATCCACACTATCCGACTAATATTCAGTTTCATCAGTCTTGCCTCTCCTGGAACGAAGCCATCCACAGAATCCACACACATCCAGTCGCTCTTGAGTCTCGAGCTCTAGTTCCAGTTTTCCAGAGAGCTCTCCAGCCAGATATTATTCAACATCCAAACAAAAAAAACCCAAAGGATTCCACTTTCTCGAGACTCTGTATAAGTTCCACAGCATTCCAGTTCTAGTTGTCAGTGTTCCAGCATCCCGGGTTTTCTGTGCTGAACAACAGTAAAAGTCACTAGTCAGAAAGGAAAAAAAACAAAAGTTGAAAGTACCCGAAAACGGAGAACGGGAACGGGAGAGAGAGAGAGGTAAGTTCAATCAACTTTACAGATTACTACACAGAGCACACTATTACTACTCTACTACCAAATACTACAAAAAAAACATAGTATGTAGCTAGGTCATAGGAAAATTACCAAAGGAATAGGAGGAAAATCAAAATAGTAGTGCATATTCTAGCTAGGTAATTATATTTTTTCTAGTGTGTTACTTTATTCAATTATGGTAATGGTTTCGTATTAAGAATTCTGAATATTGAATTTAATTGAAAGTTGGCAGTGTGCGGTCGTTTTGTGGTTCAACTATATTATACTAACCATAAGGCCAGTTGGCAGCCTTCATCAGTCTTCATTCAGTTTGCTTTGTATTTTTTTTGTACATTATTTGTATTTAGTTGTTAGTAATAATAAAGTAGGTTATTAGTATTGAATGTAAGATGATGAATGATGATGAAGCTGCCTCTGCGTGTTCGGAGTTTTGAATTTCAATTCTATTTTTGTCATCTCTATCCCACGTACGTTGCAACAACAACATATTGATAAATCTATTTTTGGTTTTGTATTCGTGTTTTATGTATGCTTTTATAGTGTGACAAATTTTGTACTACATCGTCAATTCAGGTTCATATGCAGGTTTTTTTTGTAAGTTACTAAGTACTAGTAAAAGTATTTATTAGTATTGCTGACACATCGCGCTCAGTCCTAAAAGGTCCAAGTAGTATTCTGGTACTGGCACTGGTATGACGATTAGTATCAGTCAGATGTTGAATGTTCGAAGGTTGTACAAATACTTGAGCAACTAAACAAACTGTAGGTAATCATGAAAATTCATGATTCATCGTCCACGCATTTTCTTTTGTGTATTATTATTGCAATATGTTGAACGTGCAATGGGTTTATTCGTGGTCGTGTGACAACTAAAAACTGACTGACTCACTTACTGGCAGACTGAAGAAACTTGACGTTAGTTATTTAATCTTGGTCATTTTTTGTGTGTGATTGTGCGTAGTGTGACTCTGTGTGAATCGTTATTAGTTTCCTGGCCAGCCACTAATAAGTCTACAATGGACAATGGAGTAGACAGTTAAATATTGAAGAACAATTAAACATCTTGATCCTAAAAAAATTTGACTTTGATGATTAAATTAATAGTGTAACATGCGACCAATGAAAAATCAATTCCAACACGAAACAGTGCAAAATTTCTTCTGATTTCTCGATTCTGAAAAAACCGTTGTCAAAATCAAAGCCAGGTGATTTAGTTTTAAAATTATTTAAATATTTCCTAGTATAAAAATCGTTTCTTCAGTTTTAGTAGCTTTTTGAATTTGTACTGCCAGCCATAAAAAAATACTGACTAGTTAGGCTATTTTACAGTCAATGCCAGTGACAATACTGCTATAGAATTAAAACTTTAAATACTTAAGCAACCATCACATCGATGAGGGAGGTCAGCGTTTATTATCATATCTACAGCAATAATTTTGCCAAGCTCAACACTAATCTATTTACTTATAAAAGTGTTACCCAAAATATGTCGATAATTATAGTTTTACTCTGGTGGTGAATAATCAGATAGGTTGTTAGAGCAAACTATCGATAAGGTAAATTAAATGTACTTATTTTTCTCTATGTGTACGCAATTTTGATACATTTAATTAACTTGTCATACTTAGCTATTGAAAAGTGTAGGTAGAGTATCGTACATCATATTATTCAATACATTAAAGTAAGTGTGTTCTCTATTGGTTTTGATTCTTTCGATTTTTGGCATAGTAAATCCTTGTGGCTTAAGGCCCAGGGTTTTGGCATTACAGATATCAGTATTCGCATATCTTTTTTGTTTCGTGATATCTGTCAAACTGTCAGGAACTACAAAAGCATGTAACCTACAAATAGCTTGAGTTATACAAGTATGTATGTAGTGCGAAAATCAATGGGAGTAATAACATAAGATACAGCCAGTCAGTCAAATGGGAAAATAGCATTCACACTTAAGGGTTTTACACATCATAGATTTCGACGGTGTACATACAACATGCATCGGATTCAGCTCCGATCGCGTGCACCAATATATATAGCCTTCCCTATTCAATGAAACTACCTAATCAAATCAATATACAATACAATAGTGTTGAGTGTTGAGGACTTGGACAGGAAATTCAGCATTCAAAAGTCAAGACTACTACGGATAAAAGACATGGACAGGAGTCGATTAATCTTTGATCTGTGACTTTTTCGCGTTTCTATTTTTTTTTCCTTCTTTTTTTTACGCTGTAAATTGTTGTTAACAATGAAGTAGATTTTAGATGTATATTGTAGAATGAAGAATATATATAGGCTGTAACTTTATAGTTTCGTAGAGTATATTTTTTTTACAAATACGTAGAAAAATACTTGTGCTGCACATACACTGTGGCTGATTCCGATGCTGACGTCTTTTACAGATCGGAATCAGATACGGGAACCCATGGGTAACTTTTGGTCGATTTTGCTTCGACGAAGACAGCAAGGAATCAAGGAACAACGACATAGAGTTCGATGGCTTTAAATTCTGTCACTCTTCTTGTGTTAGAGCATTGCATTGGAGCATTCAATGTCTAAATAAAGCGTGCCTGAAACACGATACGTAACTTGGGTTTTTTTTGAGGGGGGGGGGGGGGTTATTTTCTGGTAATACATGCATTCATTTCATGATTTAATACAGCTCGATTTTAATTTGGAAACTTATAGCATGTAGTGGGTTGACGATACCTTATTTTATTTCGTAAAAGTTTCGCGAAAATCAATAAGTAGGTGTTTAAGATTAATTTAGGATTAAAACTTTTGCTCCCTATAGCACCATCGCGGGATCTTTATATACATTTGCCATATCATATCGCCGTCACCATTATTGGTGTCTTTTAGATGTCACCTTGAGGCATATATTATAAGGTTTTTACTACAACAAAGTTGTGGGATAGCTGCCCTTTTATTATTTAATGATGCCACGGAATCGAATTTAAATTCTTAGAAACATGACACTGCACTCCACATGGGTGAACATGGTGGTGGGGATAATGGTACACATCCAGTACCATTTTGTACTTTATTATACGTCTCGAAATTGAAGGTTTTAACTATTCATAATTCATACCTGCTGCCTGCCTACCTTCTCAAAGACTTGAAAGTTCAAAACTTGAGACGCACAAGAACATAAACTAAAAGAATAGACAGTTCAAAAATATGTGTATAAATGTGGGGCTGTCCCGCCCCGCTGTCTGTCACGGGAACACATACACGTACCTAGGTACTCATATTTAAATTCTAAAATCCTACCCTATAAGCTGAGCCGACGATTCACAAGTCGAATTCAAATTTCAAAAATTATCATAATTTAAGAAAGTGTATAACTCTTACGTTCTTTGACGTAAGTTACGTGAAATATCGATTCAAATTCATGCATTGTACCCACCCCACCGCCATACCCCAGAACTATATAGAAGAAGTCCCCCAAAATTCTTATTTTTTCCTCAGATATATCAATAATACTACTACTGATATTTATTTTTATGCTGCAAAATTTTTATCTATACATATAGTGCTGTGGACTCCTTTGGGCTTCTTATCATTTTTATAGGCATTTCACTCTACTTTACTTACCTACTTAGGCTTTTAGTGCTAACATATAATGTGTATTTCTGTGTATTACTGAGGCTTCAGTTTGTATGGATGCGATGTACTTAAGTTTTGAAGCTTAAGAATTTGTTTTGGATTTCTTGCAATAATTATTATTATTACCAGCAAGTAGATACATATGTACATAATTACTTTTAGGAGGATTGCCATTATAGAAGAGGGAGTGTGGTTTAGTTTAGAAAAATTGTTACACGCTGTCTGGAGTCTGTAGTATATATTTAATATCAGATCTAATTATATATAGCTGCACGTAATATATATGCACCTATATAATTATATCTTATCAGATATATCTTACCGTCATCCCCTCGTCATCATAATAATAATGAAGCTATGTGTATTACAATAAAGCTTGATTTCGTCACACATTTCTATATCTTGTGATTTTGCAATGCTTTTTGCTTTTCTCTAAATCCCAATTTGCAATTTGACACATCTGCTCCATTACAATATAATTTCCCATTTTACATGGTTTATTTATGTGAGTGAAAACGAAGCCAAAGCCGGAGCCGAGGACATCACATGCCTCTACTAGACAATTTTTTAAGACACTGAACTGTGGAAACAAATCTAGCTTTTACATAATGTACTGCTGACTGTACTACAGTGCACTTTTCTTTATGTCAGTATTAACCTAATGTCTAAAAGTATACTCTTTTCTGCCGATTTTATAGTGAAACAAAATGTCACGGTTGACGTTGTTGAATGTTATCGAGAAGTACCTACCTACCTACCTACATTTTTTTAGCAATATGTTATGGTGTATGTAATGTAATGTACTGGAAAGTAAAGTTGGACATAAAATTACATAGGTAGGCAAATATACCTATATAGATGGCTACTATTAAATATATAAATGGACGTACCAAGTTGAGTGTGTAAAGGCGTCAAGGAAGGATACTACTGGCCGTGTGAATAAGTTATTCATTATATTACACAATTTTTTTTCTCGATCCTTCTCCATTTTCAAGTTTTACTTTTCCATGTCTATATAGGTAGGTAGTACATTACATTACGAGCTCCTTTCCTGACCTCACACTTGCGACATTTAGTTTGATGGTCATGGCCGTGGCCGCTGAGACTGACTGAGACTGAATTTTAGAATTCCAACTGAATCTCTTTTTAAGGAGTGTGTAATGCGTATATATACTTATGCATTAAGGATATAATATGTATAGTTATGCAGGGTGGATCTTATTCGTACTCGTACTATTAGCTCGTACACTCGCATATATAATCATATTATAATATTCCGAGTGGAAAAGTTTAAAGGCATGCTTTGAAAGTAGAATGAGGGTCTTTGAAAGTATAGGTACCTTACAAAAAAAAGTACCTACCTACAACACGTATTTAAAGACATATCTAGCTTTATTTTAACGGGGGGAAATTGTAAATCCGCCTCATTTCTGAAACCCCGTCGTCGACTTCGGGCGTCTTAACTTTTAAACGGACTATTTAGTCACTGAGGAACGAGAGTGGGGAATTGGAATTCGAAAGCTACCATTATCATTATCATTAGATTAGGGTATAAGATGTGACCGACCGAACAGGTACCGGTACCGGTAGTGTTGGTGTCGGGGTAGACGGTAGTCGGCAGTTGGTGAAAGTACTTACTTGGAAGTATTACTTACCTACCTAACCTACCTACTATTAGTTTGAAATCGAAGCCCAAATCGAATTCGACGTGGGGATATCGACTTGCGATTACGACATAGTGATTACAATGCGAATACGATGCAATAACGATTAGTCCAGCTCCAGAACATCTGCCACCCAAAGTCCAAAGCATTGGAATGGGAGTCCCAACCTTATAACAAGCTGATGCCCAAATATTGTGATGCGGATCTAGAATCTAGATCAGATTCTGTGATCGTTCCTGTTAAAAATCGTTGGTTTGTTAGTTGCTCTCGTTTTTTATTTTTGTTTCCTATATAATATACGGAGTCAAGTGTAGTCGTGGTCAGATGTTGTGAGGGCCCTGATGCTGGTTGGTTAAGCCAGGCAGTACTTCAGCTTCGGCTATACCACCGTATCAACGAGTAATTATCGCTTTAATGATTCTTTAATCAATAATCGATGTGAAGAAGTTATAGCTATAAAATATAATGCTTTATTTTCTGTATTTTCTTTAATTTCATTCAAAACTGTGTAATATTACACACAAGCAAATCAAACTATGCCATCTCCTTCTCTAAATTCAATTTCTAGGACCGCTCAAGAAGAGTACAAATTATACTGATTTGTTCAAATAATTCAAGATAATTATTACAAATCACGAGTTATGTACAACATTCCTTTGCCTTTATGACGCATCAGAAAAATTTATAACAATTCTATGCATATATACAGATTAGGTAGGTTACATGATTTTGTTCAGTATAATTTATGAATGATATTTCCCCAGCTGTAATTCCCACAAAAATGTGTACTGATTTGAACAAAATTTTCTGTTGTAAGTAGACACAACAATGTTACGACACACTTTTTAAAAATTTGAATAGTATAACGCCCACCCTTTTGAGATTGAAAAACTTCAATTCTGCATCGTAAAAAAATTAAAGTTGCAGTCTTTGCTCTTTTTAAAGTAAACTATTGTTTTTCTGAAAGCACTATTTTTTAAATTGTCTTTTTATTTCCAACAAGTGACATTTTAGAAAAGCTTAGTACGCACAGCGTAATCCTATTTAAACGACACTTCTATCTGCATTCCCAAAAAAAGTTACTTGTGTAAAATCCTTGGTTTTATCTGTATTACCGTAACTAATCCTCTGAAGAGATTGTTTTATTTCTGACAGTGCTACTGATATTTTAGAAACCTTTTTCATTTCTTTTTTCTTGTAATCTTTCAAACATTTAATTTGCCGCTTAAATTATTCCTTTATCACTATTACCGAATATCTAGTAAATGCCTATCTAATTAATCGTTTCTACTCATGAAATTATTTGCCATTCATTCCATTGTTCAGTTCCTTTTATGCTGACTCGTGTCTAGATCGCTTCGATAGAAATAAAACTAATGTATAATCTTTGAAATAATGTCAAAGGAGTGTGGGTTTAGTGTTTACTGGTGTAATACATACTTTAGGCATTTTATCATTATCTCATCTCTCACAGCCAGGCGTTAGTCAGAAGTCAGAAGCATCGTTTATCTTGGTTAACATTAATATTTTATGATTCTTTGAACATCTGTCCTAGGTTTAAAATATAATAAGGTTAAATTGCATTCTGGCACGTATGTATTTTATTATATAATATCTATAGCTAGTCTAACTACTACCTGCATACTATGTATTTCATTTCGTAAATTGTATAGAGGTAGGTGTAGGTACCTTTTGTTATTGTTATTCGTAAGGCATGATGATGATGTCCATATAGTCCATACAGATTTATATCCAGGCATAGGTAGCTACATCCCTGTACAGAAAAAGCAAGTGTAGAAGACATGGCACGTCGAGAAGACCTAGCAGTAAAGATTATTCGAGAACCAAATGCAAAACTCAACCCGAAATCCTTTTTAATCTCTTTTTTGGGTACGCCAACGCAATCTAAATGCAAAAATCACGACTGCTGACGCCTGATCCTGATGGCATGTAATTATATGTAATTATATAATATAATATGTGCATAATGTTATGCATTTTACATTTTACATTTACAGCAGTATATTTTACATGGCCATATTTATCTGGCACACAAGTAATTTAAATTACTCTTTTAAAAGGTCCCTTTGTCCCTTTTGTTACTTGTAGTAAACGAGTAAATCTTTTCCGCTCACAACTACAAGTACATGGGATGGCAGTACCGTTGATAGTGCAGACACGTCGGTCGTGTAATGTAGTACCATCCCATACTACGAAATAATAAACTCTCAAAGTATGATCATAGTTCTGTTTTGTTCAACGATTACTACGACTGAACTTTTGCAACAAGCATCTCAAATCCAAACATCAAAGTACCTACCTACCTACTAAAATTTGGGCATATGTCATGACATCAGTGTAGAAGCAGCAATATCGGTACTAGTCACAAGGAACTTTTCTATTGTGTGTATGTTATGCAAAGATGTCGTAAGTAATTAGTTGATTCCCAAGTTGCGGGTTTGCTTCGAATTATATCATTTCAAAAACTAAAATGAAGACACATGGTTTTGCGTAGTGTATTAATAATTATTCACCATGTGCCTTGTATTAGTTCTTCAATGACAGCCTGCAATCCTTACATAATTGCCACTTCCTATTAACATGTACCATATTTTGAAGTAATGAAATTCGGATGTATTTCCATAATTATTTCATGGAAACTACAAACAAACAAGCTGCTGGTGTTGGACCAAGCTGTTCTCGTTGATGCTATGCAATGCTAACACGGCACCGGTACCGGTACCAGTACCGGCACCGGCACCGCTAGCCGCGTCATTACAGAGTTTTAGATTAGAATTCTAAATTCTCTAATCCAACTCCACGAATTTTCCTAATTTGAATATATCTCTATGTATATATGTGTGTAAAAAGTACTTCCATTTACTTTACTTTACTAGTAGTGACTTGAGTAAATACAAAATTACACAGTCCAACTAAACTAAAACTAAGAACATCCGACATGGTTGGAAACCTTTTGATGTGTACTTACAACTTACGCTCAAACTTTAACGCTAGTCAGAGTTCACTGTCGTTCTACCCATGTAGGAACATAGTTGTAGTAGAAGTGCACAGATGCAAATTTGCATAATGAATCCAATTATACGTAGTAATATACAGGTACACAGATACAGGTAGAGTTACCTCCAGATAGAATTAAAATAGTGGAATTAACCATGGCTCCGTATTTTAGAGGTCAACCCTTTATTAGCACTCCAATATTAATTAGTTTTGTTCGAATTTTCGAATCATCTCTCTTCCCTTCTCTGCTCTTTTGTAATTTTAAAGTATTAGTCTCAGCTTTCTCACTCGCTCAGTTAATTTAACATTAATTAACATAGGAGGGCTAGTCATTATTTTCAGGTTCAATATTTTAGACCCGCTGCTATTGACGTCTACGGTTATTATGTACAATTAAATTTACACGGTTCCATTTTTTAAAATGTTGTTCAAAATGTAACTTTTGAGATTGGCTTTCAATTCTTAGGAAGTTGAGTGCTGATTTTTAAGCCGCATTAAATCCGTATTTTTTTACAATGCTGCAAATGTAGTATTTTCTTCCAGATTAAGTAGCAGTGAAAACTACTGGTGAAACTTGAAACGAAGTTCGTAGTACTTTTCCCAATGTTAAAATTCTGAATCGAATAATGAAACTATATATTTGATTACAACAGTATGCTTCTAGCTAATGACTAATTACTAATTGCACTGGCTCTCTACTTCCTAATACTGTACCATGTAGTAAAAAAAGAGTTTTAGGCAAGATCAATTAAGACGTACAAAAAAAGTGAAGAAAAGCACTAAGATTATTTTGTCTTACAACAGGACGAAGCAGATCAAGTATTATAGGCTCAAGATCAAAGTCAGAGTCATTAAAAAGTGTACAGAGTCTCTCGTAATCCAATGTAAAACTTAAAAGGTCGTTTCATCCTTCTTATGTTGTTATAACCCGGCCGGACCATAAAGAAAGTCGGGTTTGGAATTTTTGAGTTTCTGAAACAGAAATAAAAATGAAAATAATAGTAGCTTGAACTTGTACTTAAATGGAATTAACTGCTGATTGCGACGAAAGTATTGGCCCCACGTGTGTAGTGCAGTAGAGTTTTAAAGTTAAAGTGTTATTACCATTATACATGATGAGTACAGTAAAGTAGGTAAGTAACTGAAATTAATTGGCGTGCCGTGTCCTATTAGAATTAAAAGCCTTTCTCTCAAATTGTATCATTTTAAATTCTTCTTAAGTCTAAAGCAACTTATGTTTAATGATGAGAGAGTTTTTTACGAAATTTGATTTAGGAGCAAATCCATGAAAAAAGTCAATTAAAGTAAATTGTTTAAAAAAATGTATGTATTGCTTTTCAAATAGTCAATGCAGACTATTTTGAAAAATTCTCGATTTGAGTTTAAGAAATAAGCTTTTTTTAAAGTAGGATTAAAATTTGCAAGATTGTTTCTTGAAGGACATAAGATTACAAATTCAACACGAGTAGTTTGTATAAAATATGTACCATTCATAATGTACACACTCAAATGTCATTTTTCATCAATTTACTGAAGAAAAGATGTTCAAATTTAAACCACATGCACACTGTGCACTGCTTTTGAACTCCATACTGTGATATGTGGTGTCTAAAATGTCAAGTATATTGGAATATTTTACACTAAACAAAAACCATACAGAATCTTTAGTTATTCAGTATTAAAATTCAATTTAAATTCAAATCTTAAAAATTATGATGATGTTATAGTAACACCATGAAGGAGTGTGCTTTTGTGCACATGTGGCTTTTTGATTTATATCACTCTTTTTGCAATATTGTACATAACACCAAACTAACCCTAGCTTTATTCTTTTGTAGAGGACTTTTTTAATGCTCTTTGTTTGCACTATAAAACCCCAAAAAAAGTCTATCTTCACCTTCTTAAAAATATTGTGAAACTGGAAACACGATATTTCCATTTAGAAATAAAAATAAAAAAACAGCCGGATTTAATTTAACTCCAAGTCAACGTCCAAGTGTCTACAGTCTACATGAGTCATGAGCAAAGTATAAATTTTTTTTCAAATTTTATATGCTTACTCAAGTGAGACGGAAATTGACTTTGTCGAGAGATATAATATATGTGACTTAATAATAAAATACACGTAATTTGTATTCTGTATCTGTATTTCCTTTCCATTTACAGAATCGTGATAACGATAACAAGAGCGACAACCCTATATATATACAGATAAAAAAGAAATAAAGTTATACATGTTGATAGTTGATGTAATGATATAGGAATACGGCTACGAATTCATGCAGCAGCACCAGGACGACACAAAGTGTACGCCCCAACCAAAGTCGAAACGAAAATCAAAACCAGAACGAAAGGGCCGGTGTGGAGTAAAAAAAATAAGAATTGTAAATGTATGTTTTTCGTATACTGGCGGCGTACTTATGTCCTTTCTCTGTGTACATAGTGGGATAAGTGAGGACAATACTACTTGTACAGACAAATATACAATATCTCAGATGTTACATAGGTAAATTGGGCATTTTAAATTGCATGTAATAATCGTTAAAAAAAGTGAGGAAAAGTCAAACAGACTTTTGGTGAGTTAAAAACAGCAGTGTACCTCAAAGAAATAAAGTGGAAAATTCCTAGTGTCTATTATACCTTGTATTGTGTGCAGTATATTGCAAATATGTCTGTGTAGTCTCTACTCTGCGTACTACCGATAGTATTGCTGATTGCAGCTCGCAATTTGCAATTTTCTTTTTTAGAATCAAATTTTATTTTTGAAATTTAAAAAATCCAATTGTTTACACATCTACACGTACTTACTTACCTACGTACAGTATTTCCTTTTAAATCCTTTATATTAGCTTGTTTCTATGGAATTCAGGCGCCTACGGTCCCGTCGCCCGTCCTTTGCCTTTTTATAAAAAAATAAATAAATTGGATTTAATTTTGAAACCTCTCAAAGTCAGGCCATAGGGCCTATAGCTATGGCGGCTTCTACCAACGACATATATTTTAAATACTACAAAACAAGAATTTTGCGCGAAAAAGAAGTAAAAAAAAATAAATAAATACAGAAACTGAAACTCAGTTTTTCTTTGAAGTATTAACTACCAGCAGCAGCATACCTAGTACCAGTACCAGTACCAGGGATCCATATGCCACTCCAGGCCATAGGGAAACCGAAGCCGGTAAAGTGCAAAAAAAACTGATATAAGTACTTTGGTAGTTTAAAGATACATATATACGCTTACGTAAAAGTACATAGGCATAGGTATATATACTTTATTTATTTATACCATATTTTTTAAATTCAAAGTTTCAATTTATATTTAATGCAATTTATAACACGCCAACAATGCACAAAAGCGCGGATAGAAAATCACCAGTAAATTCCAGTGTCACAGGTCCAGTCACATTTTTTGGTGTACTTAATTCTGAAGCCCCACAGGATAAAGTTTCATAAAGTTGTTTGAAAAGTCAAGATCAATGCTCTTATAAATTTTATAGTAAATTTAAGCATACTATAATTTAACTTACCTATACTATAGGTATTTACCTGCTGGATTTATACCTTATGTTTTGATATTTGCATTACTTTGAAAGTTCACTTATTTACCTCTTGGAAATAATGCCTACCTGTCTACCTACGATAAACAAAATTGCAACATATAAAAAACGTATAATGGAAATGGAAGACGTACCTATCTACGTACATATCTATACTAGGTACCGATAAAAGGTATTGCTCCATGAAGTTATAATATGCTTGATCAAAGTACTCTCTTACACAGAAAGAGGTATGTTAAAGCCTAGTATAACATTCCTCATATGTATTTACTACCTATTCTGCTATTTACTTACTTTTGGCAATAACTTGAAAAGGTTGTTCGTTTTCGTTTCGCTTGTTCTCCTATGTCTTTTATATAAAGCTCTCTTGTTCTATTGTCTAGAGTCTAGATTACAATTTACGAAAAATACCTACTGACTGACTTACTGAAAGTGACTCAAGTCAAGTATGCTACTGACTGACTGCTGCGCTTGGCATTTTTCTACGATTATTAATTATTAAGTGGAATTGGTAAATGTAAAGCATTTATTTACCAAGCTATTTTATTTGTTTATGGGGGCTGCTTGTTTTACTTGAGTGTAGCCTTTTGAGTATAGGTAGGGAGGTACTTTATGTATGCATTACATTGTATTTTATTGGGCTGTACAATCGGCCTGGGCCATAGGCTCTTGGTAACTTATTTTACTGATATTACTTTGCGGCTGCAATCCATGTAATGTAAATGTAGTATACGTATTTATAATTAAATTGCCTTCTGTTGTTGTCGTCGTTATTGTTAAAGATAGATAGATACAGAAATATAAAAAAGAAAAGTTCAAACAAAGTAGTTCTATCTAGCTACAGTTTTTAAGATGTGCAAAAGTTGTATCTACAATAATTTGCAGCACAACACAAGCGATGCCGTATTTCTTATTTATAGCAAGTATGATTGAATTGTATAATTATTGTGCAGTATCCGTTGGAGAATAGATTAAAATTTTTAAAAGCAATAATTATTATATGTTTTTCAATAGCACAAGTTTTTGTAATTACGCCGTTTTGAAACGTAGAAAACGTTCTAGTTACACGTTTTTAGAAAATTCATGAATGTTCTAAATGAATTTTAATTAGATCGTTTAAAAGTGCAATATTTAAGTTTTTTTAAAGTTTAAACTGTCCCCGTTGCGTATTTTTAAAAAGTTGAAATTTATTTTTTTTTAAATGCAAAGTGTTTAACTTTTAAAAGTTTTCCAGTGACAGACTTTAATTTTTTGCAATTTGTAAGTTTTTGAACTTTACAAAAATCAAATCGAAATTGTAAATTTAAATATCACATTCCGCATCTTGAATCTCCCACTCTTGACTGTTTCATATCTGACTATTTGAAATTGCGAAATATTATGCAATATATTTTTCTCATTCAAAATGAATGCACTCACTCACAGTAGTCAGAGTATTGCACACAGCTCTGGGCGTTCTATATAGCTATATTTATACAAAGTACAATGAGTGAACATACAATGTTGTAGCAACCAACTGCTGATAACTGGCTTACAGGAGAGGAAGCCAAAGGAAAATTGCAGAGCATAAAAATAAAACGTAATTCTTTATTTTTGCCTTTTTCTATTACAGGATTCGTATCGTATCGTAGGACGACAAGAAACTAGAACGAAGGAAGGAACGAACGAATGCTTATATAATAATCCATTATTCTACTGCGGTTTACAATCCTGGTGCTCTACTGTCAACAGCCAAAGCCGTAGCCGAAGCCAACGTTAGTAGTCTCAGTCAACTGTGTTCCACCGCGTGTCCTACTCCTGATCCTGGTAGTCGCAAACATACACTGAAAATAAAATTACTACAAGCCCAAAAAGCAGAATAAAACTATACATTCCCACGGTCATATACCTACCTATCTAAGTTGTTACATTGTGCGCGTCAGGAAATTTCAAATTGCAAATTGCAATCACAGCTTGTAAATTGGGATTTCTCAAAAATTCCCCAGAGGACGGAAAATTGCAGAATTGCAAAATTGTCAAAGTGAGAGAGAGAGAGAGAGAGAGAGAAACACGCTTCGTCTCTTTATTTTGGTGGGGCTCTTTCAATGTTTTGCAGTACAGTGTGCGTTATCATATATGAATTTTCTCGCATTTAAATTTGATTAAAATTAATCTTTGAATCCCCTACGGCCCGGCGACAGTACAGCAATATCGCAGTGACAGTTCGACTGTGCTAACACTCATCTTCGTTAAATCGTTATTCTGACTCCGTGATTCCTCATTTGCGTGTCAGCCTTTTGTAATATTTTATTTCAAAACTTTTGTTTTGTAGCTCAAGAATAATAATAACAAAATAATAAACATCAATCATAAAAAATCATAAAAGCAATTTTTGACAAGTCTCTGGGATACTAGGAATTAAATATTTCAAATACTACGATCTACTTTAATTACTCAATAGTAAGATTAATTTTTATGAAATACTATAAAAGTGAGTGGAGTGATATAAAATACGTGAAATAATAGTGGTGAAATATAAGTGCGGATAAATCATTAATGTGATTGAATATTGATTTCGATTTTTTTGGAAGTAGAATAATAAAAATTCTAATATAACAATAAATAATTTTTACGGTATTTCCCAAGTTGGAGAGTAATAAGAATTATACATAGTAATAAAAAAAAATATGGATTCACCATCCCCAGGAGATGGAATTACGAAATGGTCTCAAATGGATATTAGTCAATTGGATTTAAATCCTAAGCCAGGGACAGGAAAGAATTTTGAATCTAGTCCTTTTGCAATTGATCCTGTTATTAATAGCCGTGTTGCTTTATGGTGAGTGGATATTATATGAGACATTTTTATTACTTAATACTTTATTACTATAGTATATGTATAAACACTATATAAACTGTAGATACATGTACTGAAGGCTTTTTCCATATTTTTTGGGGAGCGAATTCAATGTAATCAAGACAATCTACATATTTTGTGCAAAATTTTGCTTCGACTTTGTGACGTCAGAGTGGTCCAGTATGTATGAAAGAAATATAATGGAAAAAATCTGAATGACGTGGAGGAAAATGCAAAAATAGACATTCAGGAATATATACTTTTTAAAACTGGCAAAAAAAAATTCCTAAAACAAACTTTTAAAAACTCACAATACAAAAGGTCCTTAATTTTTATTATAAATATAAACGTATGCGTAAATATGCAAAACGGTGCGTTTAGCCTATCTTAACTTAGACACATAATAATTTCCTAATTAATTACAGGTAATAATTAAGGTCCCGTCAGTTTGAATTTCATTACATCATTAAATATCAAAAAGTTCTATTTAATTACAAATTACATTGTAGATAGATACCACCCCGATCTCGATTTAAGCTTCATCACTCTTGACAGTGTGTCTTATAAAAATTAAAAGGAAAATGGATTACAATTCGTTTATTACTTATTACTTATATATATATATTGTTAGAGATTCCTACTCACTCAGTTTCGAACGTTCATACAACTAATAAAGAAGTCAAATTAGTTTCATAACTTTCAAAGTATGTAATTACCATTACTCTGACTAATGTGTGGACTTTATCTATTTTGCTAGGCTACGCATATAGCAGCAGACAGGATATACTAGTATAACTTACGATTAGGACTGGAGAAAGAATTTAAGAAAGTTGACTCAATCCATAACGTAGGTTTCATAATATGTAATATCATATAGTTATAAAATTACTTTTAAATTAATAGCATTATCCCTTTGGGAACTTTTTATTAGTTTTAAAACAAAAACTTAGTTTGGAGCGGGAGATGAAGAGCGATCACGCTCATATTCGTTATCCATTGCCATAGATCACTATTTAAATACTTAAAATACATCACTTTTTTATTGTTTAAGAAGCAAAATGGCGTATGTGTCTTATTGAATTCGTAAGCAACATACTATTAGGCTGTATGTATGTCAGACTACTACTTGCTGTTGGTGGGCATACGTATATACATGTACTGGAGGTGAAGATAATGTGTTGACGGCTGACGCTTGACGATTCCTGGTCCTGGTGACGTGAGTAGTATAACAATGGTGTCATCTCTATGTCTTTTTTTGTAATTATATTTTCTCTATAGGCACGGTGACGTCCTGTCTCTCTGCGTTGACGGTATCACAGCTCCAACAAATGAAACAATTTCCGAGTTGCCTGGAGGAGTTCTACAGCGAACCGGAGAGGGTTACTTAATAGAAACGAGAGATCAGCTCCGATCCATCCGGACCGGAGAAGCTCGCCTCGCACCGTCACATCCAAATCTTCCATGTCGACATTTGATACTGACGGTCTGCCCCCGATATTCCGATAAATATAAGACTGCTGCGGAAACCGCTCTCTTTAGCTGCTACAATAGCATTTTAGAGGTATACTTTTCTCACATTTTTAAGAATAACCATATAGTAGACCATATAGCAGTTTTACCTACCTACTGACCTACCTACTCTAATTGTACATACCAAGAGGTACTTTAGTTCCTTCGGTTTTGTCGATAGTGTCATCCTTGATCTGATCTTTTGAACATATCTAGTGGCAAATTGTGGTATGTTGAGCTCTAAATAAATTTCCTGTCACTCACACGATTTGCAAAGGCGTCACTTCTGTACTTCTGTCCTACGTAGGTATTTCGATTTTCTGTGACACATTTTCTTGTCAGGTATAAAAGAGCAAGTTTAGTGAAATTAGATTGGATTTCGGACATAATGCTACACTTCTTCACGTACGATGTGTAATGTACCTACATATGTATAAACTTAACTCGGTAAAAAAATATTACGCTTAACTTACGTGCAGTAATATTTTGAATAGTTTAAAGATGTATCACGAGTTTCGTTGTATTTTAATTTAACATGGGAAAACTATGGGTATTATTAATTCATCTATCAAAAGTCTGTTGAATTATACATTGGAATAATTATAGAGATAGAATCAATTTTTTTAAAGGTGAAATTAATATTTTTTTAAACGTATAATTAAGCCAATTTTGGTTTTCTGAAACATGTTTTTAAAACATTTAATTCTGTATTTTTGAAATACTTGAAACTTGTGGTATGAGCAATTTTTTTCTTCTTTAAACAAATACATTTACTTACTAAACAGTTTTCTGCTGTCATTAAGAAAACTTAATCTCATTTCACCATTCTGTTAAACCACTAACTAATTGTAAGCAGTTTTATTCTTTTAAATTCGTATCTTTCAGTAAACAACACTTTTTGTTATATTTTATTTAAACACTATCACATATTCACATATAGTGCTTTTTGAATTTTCGGAAGACTTAAGATTCTATACATAATACAGTATACAGTATGAATAAATAAAGGGTGCATTTAGGTGTGTACGAATTACGAATGCTCCTGGGCCTGGGGACGAAGTCAAAAATCGTTAAAACACCTACACCTCGCTATATGTACTTCCACATCTTCTACTACACACATAAGTATTTGCTTTTGTGTGCATACTTTTTGCACCTTCAACTTTTTTAAGAAGCGTCAACCGTGACGATGTGTCTCTACATAATTAAATATTTCAGAGTATTCTATAAACTATAATGACATTCGAGTTTCGAGTCAGTCTCAAAAGTCTGAGAGTATATATGTGGTAGTCCAGAAGAAGTTTAGTCCCTTGGCCCAAAGGACTAGTCCAGAACCCCAGGATTCTTCTGGACTAGTCCACAAGGGTAGTCCAGAGGCTTCCGCGGCCTGTGGACTGGCCAGTCCAGAAGCCGATGCAACGATATAGAATGCATCATTTTAGTACATGTGGAATGTATGAATGTGCTCAGTAAATGCAATAGGATGCAATTGCCTATATTAGACTTTAGAAGCATTTCAACTGTATTTTAAATGTAGATTCCATACAGGTCACGTATCATTATTAGGTGAAACTAATACAAGTAGTAATTAGTAGCAAAATAGCATCCAGGAAGATTCCTCAGTTTATGGACACGAGCTAATAAAATTTCGAAATAATGGCAAGTTTCGATGTCCGTTGCTTTTCCTAACGATAAGACAGATTACAACTCGTACGTGATATTTCTGTCTGATTGACGCTATACATACGTTTTGGCATAGCTCACGCTCTGACAAGTAGCAGGTGTTATTACAATAAGAATTGAGTCATTACAAATAAGTAGTAAATTGTGTAACTTAGAAACTTAGAACACATGACTTGAAAGATCATAGTGAGATCATTAAATTGGCATATCAAAGCTTACCGGGGTGTATCAATTACGGAAAAAATCCACAAAGCACGTGCCTTATATTTCAACAATGTAAATTATTGGTGCGCACCCTGGGAGGTGTACTTAACCTGCAGTGCAACTTTGGAGTCGTTGAGATGAGTCTGCAGGTATCGTCCAAAAGATTGTGGGCAGACACTACAGTCTAGTCTAGAGTACAAGTTTTGGAGTTCATATACACAAGAATGTGGGGCATTAGAGTGTAGACTAAAATGTGTGAACCAAAGAGTGCACGACAAAAGAGTGCGCGATACAGAAGTTGAAAACTGTAATCACTTGCCCGTAGAAACCATAATTTAAACAATACGCCAGGGGTGAGAATGGAAATTTTGTTCAAGACTGCTGTTCTAACCGCTCATCCAAGCACGCCTGCTTTAGTCGTGCACTCTGTTGTCCACACGCTAACACCCCGCACTCTTATAAATCTGCACTCATTCTTCCACACGCTAAAAGTCCCTCACTCTTATGTAACCCCACTCTTTTGTCAGCACGCTAACATCCCGCACTCTTATTTATTTGAAATCTTTAGTCACATACCCGAATTTTCGTGAAGACAAGGTAGTGATTTATTATCGTCGCACTGAGCCTAGCCGTTAACTTTTTTTCCAAAATTTGAATCACATTTAATGTGCAAGCAACGTCGAGTTCTACTGCCCAAGT
>OX461808.1:126133184-126288699 GCA_949802685.1 Dicyrtomina minuta
CGGGTTTGGTTTTAGAAATAAAATAACGCGAATGGCTTGTTTCCCTTCCTCATACAGATGAGCTCCAGCACCTTTTATATTCCATACGTGAGCTACATAATATAATATGTAAGTAGGTACCTACATGCCTTCCCGTAATGTGTTTGTCTATATCTGTATATTTGTTTTGCACTCTGTAGAAGGCGAGTGAGAGGAATATGGAAGTAGTGGGGATACCACCTCTGCATCTCTCTGGCAAAGCAATATTTCCCGATGAACTTGGTGCGAATGTAGCGATTCGAACTGTGCGAAGATTTCTCGAGAAAGGCTACACGCAACCGCAACTCATTGTACTCGCCGTTTCCGATCCTGTACTATTTAGGTGAGTCGTTCGTGTGCACTTTCCCCGTCGTCTCCTCTGCCTGCCTAGGTTTTTTTTCCCTGTCCCCCCTTTTGCTTTTTCTTTCCCATAATGTATCGTGCCTACTTTCTCTCGTGCCCATGTACTTTCTCTCGAGTCTATTCAGCTTCAGTATATATTCTCACTTTCATCCTATCTAAGACCTGAGTGGTGTTTTATCTCTGGTGGTTGTTGCACCTTGTGTGATCCATTTAATCGTAAGTTTCAAACGCTCATAATATATTATAATATTTTTTTATTTTTAAATGTACAGGTATTTTTTTTAACCTTACGAATTTTTGTAATCATTTGAGAAAATATTCACGATACTTCAAAATATGTAGAATAAATTTAATTTAATATTTTTGTATTTCATATTTTATTTATTTGAATTGATAAAACAGCATTTGATTTTATTTGATTTTACATGTTCCCTTTGATTTTTTTCTACTTTATCCAATTCTGTCTTGGGATTCGGGGAATAAGAAGTCGAATTCGAGTTGTAAAAATCTTTATATGTGTTACTTTACATTTTACATAACATATGTGAGTATTATTGTTACTATTACTATACAACTACTACTAGCTACAGAAGACGAATACTGCCTTTAAAAAACTAAATCTTTGAATCCTTGTAGAATAAGGATAAAAGATGCAGAGGAAAGGAAGCGGTATTTTTTTCCCAATTTTTTCTTTTCGTGTTATGCTGACTCTGTGTATGTTGTATTCGTGTCCCGTGTCCGTGATCCCTTGTACGCTGGAAAAAATATAATTTCTGGAACGTGTTCAATATCGATAGCAATAAATAATACGTTGTGTTGCGTTGGGAGTTGCGGGACGTAGTATGTAGTATGTATGTGGTGTCGTGGGTTGTTTTCTTTCAATTGAATAGAATACTAGAACTATAGAAGATATAGAGGCACAGAAAGAAAAAATAGAAACACAACTGTCTATATGCTATACAGAAATGAAATAGCGGCATTGAAAACTTTTTTACATCAAATCAGTAGAGTACATTTAACAATAGATATTTTGTTATTATTTTTACTATATAGCTTTTGTTTTACTATTACATTACTACTATTCCTGGATGTCTTTTTGATCTATTGAAAATTGAAAAACTTGCAGTTATTGTGTTTGCGTATATGCAACTTTTGTGGTGTACAAAAGTCGTTTAAGAGTTCAACTAATAGTCAAATGTTGTTTGTCTCTATGGACTGACTGTAGATTATTGTTAAGTACTTATTTGTATGCAAGTAGGGGGAAATAAAGGAAAAACAACTTATTATTACTCTCCACGTCCCCACGTAGTTTTGTTTGTATTTCTGTGCTTAAGTATCGTTTGTTTATGTAGGGTTGTTGTTGGAATACGAATTACTTTCACTGTAGACTGGATGGGGACTTTCACTTTTATGTAACTGATATTGTTAAATGCAGTAGTTAGTATTATTATATCGGGCTTAATAATAGCCGACGAATTTGAGACGGAAGGTCAGCGATGTAGATTAAATTTAAACTGATTTTTTTAGGTAACGAATATATTGAAGCGGTTTTTGTTGGTCAAAAGTTAGGAATTTACAATACTTTTAATTAGTTACATTTTTTACAAAAATGCGTTTATGTATTTGGTACCTTCTAAATTGTCCTTACCATTTTTTTAAATGTGCTAAATTTTATTATTTGAAATATTACTTTTTTTAAAAGTCTTTCTGTCTTGTCTTTACTCGTTTTATATTACATGTTACTTATATGAACTGTAGCATTATTATTTGTATTTTTAATATTTATTATACACGTAGTATAGGAAAGGATAGAATAGGACATTTGAAAGTTGTTTAATAACTCATGAAACTATCACGTTCCAGTTTCTTCTACTACGGATCATATCATAATTTCTGTTTTTTGTTACAAAATGTCTGTGTGATTTGAACATATGTTAGATGTCACTTGTGGGAAGTGCTCTTTGATTTGTTTGCTATAAATTACAAGAAAGTCCTATATGTCCTATTTACCTACATGTATTATACTTGTGTATATGCATTATTCTTTTAATGCTGTAGTAAATGTGCTAAAAAGGAAATGGATGGAATCTTCCACAAACAAAATTCCAGTACGTGCCAGATTCCACCACAAAACGGCAAAACGTACTTCTCCACTTCTTTATTCTGACTATATAATATGTACCTAGTGTGTGCATGAATGAATCTACTGCTGCTACTAAAAACTGCTTCCAGTATTAATTATAGAATATAATTCATGTATATCTGTATATAATTATACACATACACACATATTAAATAATCCTTTGTTTTTACTGGAGTCCCTTTGTAGTCCTGACACTCCTAATATTTAAACGCCACAAAAAGACAAAATTACAAACAGTTCCAACTTAAAAACAGTTTTTCGGTTGTATGTTGTGCACAAGTGTCGTAGTTTTAGTGTAATTACACGAAACAAAACAGAAAATCGATATTAATCTTATTACGCATAACGCTAAAAAGTAACTCACTAAAAGTCTCAAAATTCTGACACCGTTTTTTTTGTTATACGAGTTACAATTTAGTCTACTTTGAAGACTTGAGACTTCAAGGCTTTCTTTCCAGTAGTTTTGGTCACGGTCTTTCGTGTCTGGGTCTCGCTTTCTCGCTTTTTCTGTGAGCAAGCATTCTCTGCAATTGTAAAAATTTAATTGTAAAATAAAAACAGCCAACTATATTATATACCTAGACTACATACAGTTATACAGTCAACAGTAGGATTGTAAAGTCGTAAAGCGTTGATGCTTTGGTCGTGGTATTCGTCGGTCGTCGGTTGACGTGGTGAACTCACGTCATCGACGGTCCAACGGTAACGGTTGACTCACTGTCACACCAAAAAATGTAGCTTAAATGTACCTGGGTAATACTCTGCCATATGCTTTAATAAGGTTTCTTGTTTTTAGCCTTGAGACTTGTACCTGCATACCTGTATGTAGGTAGGTAGTATGTAGGTACATGTATATATTTAATTTACAAAATTGTAGCTTTATCCGCAGAGTGTAACAAAATGATCCCGAAACGACGATTTGAAGGAATCTAATGGGGCAGTAAAGGCCTAGTGTACAATAGTAGTGCCAAGCCAAGATATTTAAGTCATATTGTATTATAGGCTCTATTGACTGTACAGTACAGTATAGGTAATGCAAGTTCAACCGGAGGAGCGGTAACGGTTTACGAAAGGGATTTAAGATTTAACTAGGAGACATTATGCAGTGATATTGCTCCCCGAAAGCATTTGTTTTAAACGAAGGGCTCTTGCAGTTTTGCTCCCAATGGATTATTTAAACTATTAGGTAGGCATTCTGTCTATACTATACTGGCACTGGCTACTACTACTACTGCTACTCACCACTCACATTACCTATTCGCATTTCCTGCATTCTTTTTTTTGACGGGCCTTTATTCACCCATTGAATTTGAATTTGAATTTGTGTAACCAGGTCCATACCGACCCACCCTATGTATTCAGTATGTATACTGCAACACCAGAGAAACTAAATGGATTTTTTTTACTATGCCTATGTAATTATATAAGTTGGGGCTACATATATATTTTTGGATATGTTATGAAGTTGTAGGAAGTTCATAGTCTATTGTAAACCAGTGGACCAGGACCGGGATCCGGGAGTGACTATAAACTAATACCCTGTCTCCAGTGACTTGTGTTTCCTTCTATTCTGTTTTCTGTTGACTGGTCCGTTCGCTCAAGGAGCACAAGTCTGTCTGCCTTTGATTCGTTTAAAGCAACTTATACTTTCCGTTTTTGAGCACGGACGATGTAGGTTCCTATCGATTTTCTTGACGTCACGATTTCACTCACTACTCTCTCCAAATACTATATTGCTCGAGCACTGTACTAGCTACACTCTACGACTTCCTTTTGACGCTTCCTTTTTTCATACAAAATGTGCTAGAATAATACTATAATATTACAATCTGACAATCTCTATCTGTAATAATAATAGTTATAGTGTTGACGGTCCGGCCCCGTTGTTCCCGGTCCTGGTCCTGGTCTTGGTCTTGGTGTAAATGGTATTCGTTATACGGAACCGACACCGTGCTACATAATACTAAACTATATTTATACACATTTTTGATAGTTTCTACAAATATACCTTTTAGGTAGGTATAGTATTTTTATATATGAATCCTTGAATTCCAATTTGTATCTCTATTCAACTGAACACAGATATTGTTCAGAGTTGTCGGAAAGTTTCCGTACTGCTGCCAGATTGCCATTTCCATAGTGTAAAAATAATTTTGTATATTCTTCATCCCTAGTATATAATTAAGCAAGGAAAAAGGTAGATAGTTTATTAACATTTTCGACCTGGACTTTTACTCTTAAGGATCTCGCAGGATAAGTCTATGAAACCTGCAGTGAACTTTAGACAAGAATTTAACTTACTATATTTCAGTATTATTATTAATAATACTATTTATTTTCATGTTGTGTTTGTGTATTTTTAGTACGTTTTCGTAGTCGTTCACGTCTGTTCTCTGTCTCGGTCTCTCGGTTTCAAGTTTCATGATGGGATCCTGATGTGTGTGTGTCCGTTCCTCTCTTTTCCTTTTCCGTTTCCAAGTTTTGAAAATTAAATTTCCGGTTTTTACGATATTATAACTGATAATAATGTTACAGTTTATGTGAATGTATTTGGTGGAATAGGGAACGTTATATATTTATATATGTGTGTGAGTGTATGTGTGATAAATACTAATTTATTTAGTTGAAATTGAATCGTAACTTATTTTTTGAGAGAGCGTTCAAAGTTTGTCTTGTTAAGTGCTATGTACGTGGGGATAGACTGACTTCTGACTTACTAGTTACTAGAAAATATTAAATGTGATATATTGAAATATACATTACTTACAAGAAATATCTGCAATTTATACGCGTCAAGTCAATTATCAGTGAAGGGGAAGAGACAGGATAGTAAAATACATCAGAGAAAAAAAACTGATAAATAATGGTAACCCGTCATCCATGTTTTACTGTATCACTAATATGTATTATAGGGGGATGATTGACATATAGGGGATGGGTAGTAGTTGGTAAAGTAGTTGGTATATTTTTGTATTAGATTTTTAATGTTCGTTTAACATTACATAAACTGGCAATTCTAATTTATACACCTGCTTTGGAGCAAAAATAAATTTTTTATTTTGATGTTAAATGTAGCAATGAAAAAAAGCTAAATTCATTATGCTTAGATTATATAATTTGCATTTATGATTTTATTTATTTTATAAATCAGCTGCTAATAGTTTGTAGAAAACAGTTCAGAAGTTTTGATCTTGTAATTTGCAATGAACCTTAAATGGCTTGAGTAATTTTGGAAATTTACTTCAATGGAAATGTAATTTTAACGTTTGAAGGAATGAATTAATTATTAACAAAGTGAATGATACATTTTTTGTTTAAATTGTAGACTCTACCAGTCATTGATGGTGGGCTACTTCCCTCGGGAGTCCTCTCATGAAGATTACGCTTGTGTTCGACTTCCACCGGAGATCGGTGATGAAGAGGGTGCACCCTGGTTGCCTGACAGAAGAATTCGAATTTTTTCGAATCCAGCCGAAAACCCTGAGAGTGTCGACGAGGACCAGAGCATCTTAGAAGATCTAAATCGAGATTTTGTCAAAATGCAAGATGACGTCGACAAGGAGCGTCTTCTCCATGATGGAAGTCGACGACGAAGAACACTTTCTAATCTCAATGATATGGAACGACATATCGCCATTGAGATCGAGACCAAAGAAAGGTGAGAAAATACACATCAAAATAAAATAAAATTGCATATAAATTCTGTAAAGTAATATTTTAGTTCTAAAAAGTACTTACCGTATTTCCTGTGATAGTAGACGAGCCTGTAATAGTGGACGGGTCTGGGAGATAGGAGTTTGAAACGTGGATGGGTCTATTTAACAGAACAGACTATTAAATGGCAGTAGGCGGGCCTGTAATAGTGGACGGGTCTGGGAGGTCGGAAATTGAATAGTGAGCATCGTCCATTATTACAGGAAATACTGTATGCATTTATTGTATGCACAACCAGAAACTACGCGTTACGTTTCGAAAATCTGAAATCTGAAGCTTTTATTTTTACTTCCACCTTTGTTTTAGTTTAACTTTGTGATTTATAAACTAAGCCTAAAGGACGTAGTTATTTGTTATTATTAGAATAGAAAAAGTATTACTGCTGCCATCTTGTGACTCCGATAGGCAACAACTGTTTTTGTTGTTGAATATTTACTAGTTAGTTTTGATTTTTGTATGTTTTAAATGCGAGAATACTTAATAAAACAGGCATTTTAAAATTTAGGTAATAATACTAAAAAAGAAACGATACTAAATAGGCCAAAGACACCGAGGTACTGGTTACAAAAATAGATCAAACTACTTGACGTCTAGTTGTAAGTGTTTAAGACAATCCTGAATATTGCCATGACTAATGACAATAGTATTTTGTGTCGCATTAAAGCTAGTGTAATTTGACGTGAGTCTTCAGCGTTTAAACTCGAGGGGATGATTAAGGATAATGAATTCAGTATTTGTAAAATAATCATGTACTTACAATTTTAGTACACATAAGTATAATTATTTCACTTAAGTTAGGTATTCTGTTTTGTACCTACATATTTACATACTACTTGTGTATTTGCTTTATTATTGAAAACTTGTGTCGTTGGCTTATATTTTGAAGACAGAACGGCTTAAATTTTTTTAGTTGAAGTGCTGTAAGCTGAGGCTGATAAAATTACCTTAATGTGCAGTAATAGAATTTAAAATACGAATGTTATTAACTGTTGCCGTTGACATACATTGGTTGAATACATTGTATTTGGCGTCTTCGTATTTGGAACTTTGATAATTGTATAATAATATTGTTCCCAGTTTGCATTTTCAAAGAAATAGAAAAGTGAAATATGGTATCTGTTTTGGCTGATCTATATAACTGCCATTATTATAGTTAACAAACAGAATCAAAAAATATTTCTGTTTAGTACAAATGTGAAAATATTATTCCTTTTTGCAAAATGTATGTGTAACGTACAGATTATTTAAAAATTTTGAATATGTGTATTAGTTCTTTACGATTAGCTTTATGTTATATGTACATAAATTAGGTACGCTATAATATTTTTTTGTGAAATAGTATCAAATTGTTTTAACGTAACACCGCCCTAAGGAAATTCCCGTATAGAAACTTGTCCTATATTATGGAGTGAGATTGGTATGCTGAATGTTGGTATTACAGAAAATTATAGGCTAACAAGCAAACCACTTACTATGATTCCTCGGGATCTGGAAAAGCATAGCCAGAAACGTTTCCTTGGACCTTAGAATGAACGAATAGTGTGATAACTCGAGTGCATTTTGCGCGGTGCTTTAGCAGCAGCCCGCCAAAGTTCAAAAAAACCGAATTTTTCAAAGTTTGGCACGCTGTAGCTTCTACAGTTTTTGTCTGATTTCAATGAAACTTGCTGTTTTGTGATGTTTAGACTATTATCTAAAAAGTAATTTCTGGAAATTTTGAAATTAGAATTTTTAATTTTTTATCAAAAAATCTTAATTAAAATATGGGCCTCAAAAGTATGACATTTTATTAATTTTTCGAAAAAATAAAAAAAATTCGAATTTCAAAATTTCCAGAAATTACTTTTTAGATAATAGTCTAAACATCACAAAACAGCAAGTTTCATTGAAATCAGACAAAAACTGTAGAAGCTACAGCGTGCCAAACTTTGAAAAATTCGGTTTTTTTGAACTTTGGCGGGTTCCTGCCAAAGCACCGCGCAAAATGCACTCGAGTTATCACACTATTCGTTCATTCTAAGGGCCAAGGAAACGTTTCTGGCTATGCTTTTCCAGATCCCGAGGAATCATAGTAAGTGGTTTGCTTGTAAGTAGCTTAATTTGCCTTACAACTTATAATTTTAATTAGTTCACATTATAGTTAGTTCGTCCGCTCACTTTGTGATTTGATATTTTAAAATTCCCAGATACAAGTAACCTAAATTGAGAACAATAATTTGCATCGGTAGCATCCTCTAATTATAATACAATGCATTTTGCAACATGATGATTATCGATTTTATTTTCGATATGGACTACTTCTATAAATTGTAATCATTCTGATTTCAAAGGTAGGTTAATTGTTTTTGTTCTAAATTAGTGCAAAAAAAAAAACGATAGCGTGCAAAACTGCAGAGGTTTTCTTTTCAGACTCTATACGATTTGATCAGTATTAGTACATACCTGAAGTATGTATAATGTATAATGAAAATTGTCAAGGCAGCCTCGAAACCGACACTCGACTGCTATACTACTAGAGTAGATAATTGTAAAAGTAATAAGGATATACTTACTAGTTAGTGAATAAAGTAATAAAAACAAATGTAATAATATGAAGCACGAGAACTACTGGAATCAGACTCGTAGCCAGGACCATCAGGTTCAGCACGCAGGATGTACTTTTATTACGAAGTCAAGGAATATCATCCTGAGCACGCACAATGATAATGTTCTTTTCTGCTATTTGTTTTTTGGTATATAGCTTTAAGGAGTTTCAGTACTTTATTATTCCCTCAATTCTTAAGTACATAGTACTTCAGAAGTCTAAGTCACTTGAATAGTCCGAGCTAGATACATACTTAGGTAGTCATACATATTTTACTTTTAAGTTTACCCTTTTCTTTAGTACATGTAATTCCCATTGATTTTAACTTACTTTTTCAGGCTCATTCTTTTTAAGATCATTTGTTCATGCGTACCGTCTGGACGAGTGATTCTTTGACAGTCAGTCAGACGTCGGCCGACAGAGAGAATTCTGTAGTAGTTCTTTTCTTTCCTAACTTGGCCAAAACTAGTACCAAATGTCAGTTGAGTTAAACAAGTAGGGACAATTAACGAGTGCAAATATTTGAAAAAGCCACACAAGTTTTAAAACTATTAAAAAAAATCTAAATATCTTTGAAAATTTGTATTTGAAAATAAATACATTCTTATATAGGAATATAGATTGCCTCTGCTTACATTTAGTACAGTAGTCGGTATCATTAGAACAATACATAAATAAGTATATACATATGTATAAGTAGTATTAGTTATAATATATCGTAATCGTAATTATATAGAAATATACGTGCAATTAAACATTAGCTATAATTGTAGTCTTATCGGTATCGCATACCGTTCGAAGTGGAAGGTAGCAGCGGTGCGGTGGTTGCCGTTTCTGGTGTTAGATTGTGTATCACATTATAATTAGCTTAGAATAATTTTGTACGAATTCGATTCAACTAATTCAACAGTTTGCTCATAATCACTCAAGTGAATGTGCCAACTGATATTTATTATTTACAATTCAAATCATTGAATCACGGTCGGTATTTAGTCCACAGTTAGTGTTGGTGACACATCCCATCAAAAATCTGCTCCTATCAGTCCGTTTAAATTTCCTGTGCACTTCAATACGTGGCAGTTTATTGAATTAAAAATTTGTTTACAAGTTTAAATCCGACGAAATGACAAAAAGAGCAACAGTACTGGAAGTTTTAGGATATTACAAATGAATTCAATACTATTAGATTTTTATTTACTTACAGAATCAGCAGAAGTTATTCATTGAGCGTCAATCAACAGGCGTCAAGATTAAAGTTTTGGTTAGATTTCTCTATTAGAAATACGTATAGACTCACATGATATCAGTATTGATATTTGGTACTAATTTGACGTGTTTTTTTTATTACTAAACAATTTTATTCTGGTTGCTAGTGCTGCGTGCATGGTACGGTACGCACATGGTGTGTGAGTAAGGTCCGTCTCCGTGGGTTAAAGTATATCTATTATTTGGAATGTTTGTCACTGATATGATTACGTTATTACGTAACAATACTATTGTATGGTATGTAGTATAATGCATTAGTCAGTGTCCGTGTTATGCTCAGTGGACTGTCAGTGGTATAGTGATACTAATACATTATTGTGTAATTCAATCTTGAATATTCATTATTATTTATGTGATGTCACTCTGTGCCTCATGTTAAGTTGTATTAGTCACAGTAAATCTCAATCGCCGTAACCGTAACAGTGACAATAACAATAACAGTAGCAATAAAATATAAGTTGTTGTCTATATCATTGTTTACTGCACATACATTTGTGTTTTGTGTTGTTAGTTAGTTTAGGTCTAGTTTTTTTTCCTTTTGCGGTTATATATTTACTAAAAAGAAACATTAGAAGCTCCTTACTTGACTGCAATAATTGTAATTGTAGTAGGTATAGGTGTATAGCTATCTAACTACATATATCCGCCAGTCAGTCATGTTACGTGCTATATTGTGAATGTTGTCAGTAAAATAACTAGGTGTATTATTTATTCATCTCATGTTATAGGTGGAGTATTTTTTGTTGTTTAAACTTAGAAGCGTTCAATTTACAATTTCAGTGCAAGGCTGAGCTTACTAACTACAACTACAGACCGACCGTCACAGTCGTCGTCGTCGTCAACTCTTCTTGCGTTACATATAATATTATACAGAGTTCGAGGTCTAATTTTTAGGTTCAAAATTTTTTAAAGTTATCTCGCGTCTTGTTTTGTTTTCCTTTTTGTTCAGTACTTTATGCATTAAATATTGAAAAGCCCCTACTTACGTTAACTTGACTTGAACGGGTTTTCCTTTTGGGAATTTGTGGTGTTGTGACTCATCGTGGAAATATACATGCTTGTAATTTTAAGTTCAAAATCACACAGGCGTAGTTAGCCAGGTTGATTGGGGTTTGGAGTGCAACTTATTATTATTGTCAGAGTCACAGTGACAAATTGTTGACAGTATGTTGAGATCGTAGTTTGTGAGAATGTCGTTAGTTTCTTGTTTGGTGTAAATCTGAGGACTACATTACTACACAGGTGCAAGGGGGAATTAAAATTAAAAGTGAGTGTATTGTAAAAGTAATTTGTTTTGTTTCAAAAAACAAAAGAATACATTGTGATAGTAATATTAAAAGACTGGCTGCTTCAATTAGCTTGAATAAAAATGGCAGATACTACTACTGCTACCAGTGGGTACAATTCTGGGACAGAATTACCGTGTCATGAGAATCCGTAAGAATTAAAATTAGTATTTTAAGAAATATGAAGTGATACTTTTAGTATTTTGTGCGTATTTAAAAGAACCAAATGTAGTTGGGAAATAATAAAATGATAAGTGTTAAATATTATAGGCAGCCATATAATTCCCAGTTCTAACTTGCATTCTTTAAACTACAATTTTGAAATTTAATTTTCATCAATTTTTGCTAACCTCTTTAACTAATGATACCCTTTATCTACATAAAAGATCTGTGGGCTAAGGCTAAATTGACTAAATAAACATACCATGATAAGTACGTTAACCAGAGTTGGTAATCGTAATTAGTGGTTAATGATTAGTGAAGCAATCAAGCTTAAAATCTAAAATTTGTAATTTTATGTAAATGTAGTCTATCAGAGTATGCAGCAAATATTAGTTCGCCTGCTATAAGTAATGGACTTGCGCTTATTTGCAATTAGTGTGCTACCCCCTGCGTAATATTAATATTAAAATGAACCTGACAGCTAAATTTCAGACCTGACAAGAAAAACAGCTTTCTAAGCAGAAAGAGCATAAAATTGAGCACATTTAACAACTGTGTAGATCCTTTCTGTCAGAACTGGTATTTTAAATGCTGCTGGGGGAAAATTCAACGTATATGGTAAAAACCCTATTGCATGCATTTGCTATAGAAAATACCTAAACGATCAAAATTAAAAGCCAAACGTTCATTTTTGACTGTCTCGCATTCAAAAATAATCGTTTTGCAAAGATTCTGGTTAAAGTACCAGACTCATAATAGTATAGTTCACAAAGGCATAAAGCCAATAATCAGCGGTCCCATAAATCCAATTGGCGGTACCGGATTTACAATTGGCGGTTAATTATTTATAAATTAATCGGCGGTAAGACCTTGATTTCACTAGAAAAGTTAACAATTGTTAGCTTTAAGAAACTTGCTGTGACATTTAGCCATGGTTAAACCTGAAAGCGAGTTTCTTAAGGCTAACAATTGTTAACTTTTCTAGTGAAATCAAGGTCTAAGGGGAAATATATTAATTTTTAAAGGAATTATTTTGGGACTATTGGCGGTTGTAAAGTTCTTATATTTCCACATTTGAGCAATGCTACAAATGTAAAGCAATAATTTGCATCCTCTTAGCTTTTCTAACAATGTAAATTAATAATTTGAATTTCATGTCGAACTGTTGAAGTTCTGATTTCTTAACTTCTTTCTATTGAACTACTGTCTATCACTATAACTTCCTTTTATTCTTGACTCCAACCAAATGTTTTTGATTTGAAAAAAGCAATAAAATAAAGTACAATTAGAAATATTGGACCGCTAATTGGTCTTTTTCATAATTGTCCGTCATGCGGCCCTCCCCCCCCCCTTACCGCCGATTGGTCTGCAGCCGTTCACGTATATAATAAAATTTCCCTTACAGCACCTTATAGTGATTAAAAGTAGAAATGCAGAAAACATGTTTCTCACTATACTATGCTTATTGAATACAATACTATGGCTGGGGACGCGAAGTCGTTGCACTCACCACTAATTGCGATGGTTAATTGTGATTAATGTATTTATCATGAAAAGCTGCATAAACGAAGAGCGTTATACAGTTAACTAGGGGCTGTCGAGACTTTAAATTCAAATTGTAGTTTTAAAAAGATACAAGTGTTAACTGGTAATTTTACTCGTGGCCGAGCTTGCACATAATGTTTGCGAATACATTGTATATTCTAATTTTATTACTGTTCTAATTTTTTTCATTCTTTCATAGTTTATGTCTATGAAGAAATTTATAATTATTACATTTTATCAATTTTGTTAGTGGGATTACTTACTAACTCGGATTTTGTTTTTATTTACGTCCGGGTTTCAATCTTGCATCTGCAGTTCATTCGTTTACATTTGCAATGCTGCTCATTATTATGCTATGTAATCACGATCGTAAACTATATCGACAAAATAACAGTCGTGATGTCATATTTATACATCCTCATTTCTAATTAGTAGTGTATATTTTTTGTAGAATAAATGATATGGATAGCAGTAGTAATTTTGGAAGTTATTCTGGAATTGGTGCAATAATGCAGTATTTTTGCATACCAAAGGTTAGAGATCTTTAACTGCTAAAAAAAAATTGTTTTTCATTTCTTGGGAAAGACAAACATTTTTGATGTTTATGAAATCCGATGTTCGGCGATGATTCTTATGAATTCTACAATGGCTATGGTCGTAGTTTACTATGACTATAGTTTGTAATGATAGCCATGGTTACAAGTTTACACCTACTGTGCTTTTACTTTTACAGATCATCTACAATTACTATACTAATCTGATTTTTTTATATTTATTTGTATTTTCAGATCCGAGCGTATCCTTCGTCGCGCCCGGACGGAAGATTTGTCAGAAATATCAAAAACAGGATGCCTTTATCGGAGTGGTCAAGACCGTCTAGGTCGACAAGTGGTGGTCGTGGTTGGGAAATGGTTTCGACCCGAACTCATGGATTTAGATAAAGCATTCCTGTACTTGGTCAAGATGCTGGATGAGATCAATGGAGAATACTCTGTTATTTACTTCCATACAATGACGGGACCGGAGAATCGTCCTTCTTTCCGTTGGATGAGAGCTGTCTATGACAACATGGAGTATCGCTTCAAGAAAAATCTTAAATCCCTTTGTATTGTCCATCCGACTTTGTGGACAAAGGTATAACAAAAATTAAACAAAGTTTACAACACTTTAAATACTAATCTAATCCTTTACTTCAGAGTTCCTAATTTAATACAAAAGTATTAGTCGTAAATTTGCAATATAGGTACCTAAGAATTTTCTATGTACTTCGCTTGTTGTATTTTGCATTGTTTGTTGTTCTAGTTTTTTTGCAGTAAAATTAACCATCTACTGACTGAATTTGCCACGGTAACATAGTGCATATCAGGAACTACATGCAGCAATTCCTATAGTGCTATAGTAAAGCCACTCTCATTGCTCTATATTCGTTTTCATGTCTCAGGCGATGTACTAGTTAAAGTTTAGATTATCTCACAGACACAAGATATACTACTGACACTGAAGTGAAAGTGTAGCACTTTAGGAAATTCCAACGACATCGACACTGATTTGTTTCAAGCCCTAAATTCTAACTTGTTAATCGAATCTGTCCGCATCCATCCACCTGTGCTCCTAGGATTAAGATGTTACCTACATATTAGGAGGTGACCAATAAAACACAAGCTCCCACTTCACTTCTAGAAACTAGAATTACGAACTGTCGTAGCTGACATTTTCAGTGCCAGATGTACGATTAGTACTGTGCAGGACATTTTTAAATGTAGATACTTTACAAGTAATGCACTGTATGTTATTGTCTATATGAAAAAGAAAGAGAATTGGACAATGTGTACCAATAGAAACTAAAGCTACTGGTGTAATTAATTGCTGAATAAAGTTCGAATTTTAATTTCATGATTGGCACTTAAAGGTTTTAGTGAGACAGATTTAGAGAAATAATGGGGACATGAGTGCCCATGAAAATTAAATTACGTGAGGCACATAATTAAATGCAATTCGATAATGTATGTAATACACATTTAGGAAAATGTTTGACTATCACTATAGAGCTGTTAGTTAGTTAGTTTTGTGTTACCATCGCTATTTAGACCTAGAACGTAGAAAACAAGAAAAATCATGAATGATAATGATAATGTAGTGCCTAGTGCAACGGGAAAATGTGAAGAACTCTGCAATTTCAAGCTCCACAATTCTTATTTTTATTTAGCGTTTTACCGCAGTCAATAAAGCACTTTTATACTTCACGTCAACTTGTTATTATAACTACTGTTGCTAAAAAATAATTGGGTAGTATAAAAAAGCCAAAAAAGGTTGTTTATATTAAAGTAAAGCGATGTAAGTTATAAATTTATTAGGATATTAATTTTGACTTTTACTTCAAGCAGAAATTCAATTAGTTTTTTGAATATTTCTTCTTGTAAACTATATTTTTCAATCTTCTATTGTGAAAATGACACTCCTACTTATTTTTCTAATATGCCAAATTTCATTTCTCGTTTGACATTTAAAGCCAAAATCGACATTTACCTCTGATTGTGAGTGAGTAGAAATGAACTGGAGGTGCTAGTCAGTCAATGTCATTACATGGCATTTGGGCATTTCATCAGGCAGCCGTAGTCGTTCATAGGTAAGGTAGGGACTAGGGATGAAAAATAGACAGGTATCTACGTGCTTTTACAAGTCGTTGTCATTTGAGAAAAATAGAAGAGGAAGTGATAATGCAAAACCTTTTCTGGCATTTAGATTTTACCTGGCCATTATGTATACGTATTTTATAAAATAAAGTAGTTTATTGTATGAGCCAAGATTTTTTGTGGCGAAATGAAAATGCCTCACTTAAATGTCTTCGAGATGCGAACTGCACAAAAGAATGAGCTTTAAAAAATTGGGAACGGATGATGCGCTCACATAATGATGCAATTATATGCAGCCAAATTATATTAGAAATAATGTGCACTGCTTTCATTATAGCAAATTAAATCAAAAGTAATATGATTAAAAGTCATGTTTCGGCAACCATGGATGTGGGAGCCGTGGTAGTGGTGCTTTAGTATTTGTAAATCTGTATGCACTGTCAGACATTATTACTGCGAGCTTCCCATTGTAATTATGTGAGGGTAAGCTGCGGTTAAGCTCAAGCTGTTCTGATTGCTGCTATAACCACAATCAGATAATTCGATAATTGCTATGTATTTAATTACTATGCATGCAGTACTGACTACTGACTGTTAATGGAGTCGGAGATAATTTTCCTTTCCTGGACGTTATGCTGAGTTTTCTTGTGAGTTCATTGTGCGATCACTGATTATTGCACCCTGATCACGTGACGACAGGCTGGCACAATCTTACCTTGTGATTAGTAACATTATAGATCTGTACTAGAAAATGCCAAGCTCAAACGCAAACAGATCAAAATTTAATTTTTAACTATGTGCATGTACATAATAGTTTATTCCTGGATAAACTAGCGATCAGTAGTGAGGTGATCTAGACGATTTTTTCATAAATTATGAAAAACCCACCAATCCCTTAATGACGGCATTTTCAACCATTCCATGTTGTAAACAGACTCATAAAATATAATTTATTATTACAAATTACAACGAATTTAAAATAAAAACTTTAACACTTCACTTCTTCCAGGTGCTAACGTGGTGGTTTACGACATTCATGGCCCCCGCAATAAAGGCAAAAGTCCAGAATGTGGCTGGACTTCAAGAATTGTACGCTGTGATCGATCCGAATAATTTACAAATCCCTGCATTTATCACCGAACATGATATAACGTGAGTGTTTGTTATTGTTAATTATAATGTGTCATAATATTATAGTTCTTGGAAAGCTTGCTGAAAAAACTGTTTAAAATGAAATTTAACTGTGATCTTTGTGCGATGCATTTGTTTTCAAGGTTGTACGGATTTGGTGCCGTGGCTTACTCGCACAATCATTCTTTGGCTGGAACGCCCACGACGCCTGTCAAGTAAACAAAGAAATACATCAGAATCAGAATAAATAAAAACAAAAACAAACAAACATCGAATTTAACTAAACAAGCATCTAAATCAAAGTGAAAGTCAAGAATTTGGAACTACTTTACAGCAAGAAACAATCCTAAATAATTATGTAGTAATTAAAGTTAAAATCAAAATTACGAAAAACTACCAATAAATAACATTGAACTTTTATCTTTATTGAAGATGTATAATTGTAATTAGGTTTTAAGATTAAAAACGTAAAGATTTGACGATAATGATAGGGATTATAACGATTAATATGAAGCTATAGTGTTGGCAGTTGTGCTTGCTGACATACACAGCTAATAGTTACAAAGGTGCATGCTATTATTATAATGTAGCGTTTTGGGATTAGGTAACTAAAATATAAGAAAAGATTGTAATAAAGGAGGACGAAATCTCTAACCAAAGACGTTTATAGCTAAAGCTGTATTTGCAGTCTGTAGGATTGACACACATGCTATATAGCACGTCAGCTGAGTCAGCATATATAGGGATTTAATTTACAGTTTATTGTACAATTTTGTGGCTGTTACGCATTATAATATTATTATGGTTGTAATGAAGATTGTAATAAATGATGTACCTACAACATAGAATATATACAACTAGGAATGTCATATGTAATTTTGAACCAAAATCTGATCCTGGAAAAAATTAATTCATATGTACCTACCTACCTTCTTAGGTATTCTTTTTTTTGGCCATCGGAAAAAATGTAGTATGTACATACATGATTATACGCTGGCGAAATGTTGATTGTTTTTCAAAGTTTAAATTGCGAGTTTAAAAAATACTAAAAAAACACCTTCACTCTTTACTTACCTTCTTCAGCTCTAATTTTATATTAATAGCTATTTGATGGGTGATTATTATGGATTATTGCTTTAATGCTATTTGTACATATTTTTTCTAATTGTTTATTTAAGAAAAGAAAACTACAATACGTTTAGTTTAGTTTCGACTATTGCTACTATATGCTCCATGTCCTTGGCAAGTCTCTCTACTTTTTTGTTTTTATAATTCTGAATATTTTCAAGTTATTATCAGCTTGAATTAAATTTTCTAGTATTTTCATTTTTTTTGGAGTTATTAAGATTATAAGGTTCAATGCAATATTATTATTTTCAAATTGTAAGAATCACAACATTTGCTTCCTCTTTATTTGTTACTTACTAAATATCGTGTAAACATAATTGATACAAATTGTATTTTTAAAATATGCATTTTGTTTAAAATTATTATTTCACATAGTCGAAAGAATAATGTGAAGACAAAATGTGTGAAACCTAGTAAATAAATTGAATATTCACACCGACATTTCTAGTCCGCATAACTGGTGCGCGTATAACTAAACAGAATTAGAAAAAAAATAATTAATTGGTGAGAGGGGTTTGAGGAATTATTGTAATTTTAAAGAAAAAGTAAATTCGTGAATTTGTAAAAGTATTTAAAAAAAAAGTAGGCATGTTGAATATTCAAATTTGGTATTAATTCGGCTAGGGATGCCAATTTTGGTAAATCAAGTTTGTAATTTTGAAAATTGAAACGTGACAGAAAATGGCTTTTTGGGCTAATTTTTATAACAGTATCTATTGTTCTAGTACTGAAGGATTTTCTAGTTTGTGTTATTGAAATTTCTATATGTATTTGCTTTTAATTCGGTATTGCGATATGTAAGTGCAATACTAATTACTAACTACCATAAATGCTTTGTTGCGATTTTACTACATTAATTTCGATCTTTGTTCCACTTGTCCATATTATGCGAATCTATTTTTAAGTTCTGTGGTATGACTATATGGCGCATGGCGCATTGTAATTATGAGATCAAAATTGAAAGTACTTACTTACAAGAACTTATAGAATACGACATGATTTCCTAATTTAGTTCATATAAAAAGTGACATCCACATTTAACTCTAGTAGAAATGGGATAGCAAAATTAAGATACAGAATTAAAACTGAAATTCGTATAATTACTACCTACCTACCTACTTACTATACTATACTAATATCTAATGCAAGTGTTTGTATTGTATAACCTTTATCCTAGTTCCTATGCATTATACAACAAAATTATTATATTATTTAAATTTCAATGAAAAGCAAATAGTGAAATCCGCTTCCGGTTTTGGTACTTCAAGTACGTACTTAATAATAAATAACGATATATGTATGTAATGAGTAACCCAACGTGTAAGTAAATGATAATTGCTCACCCCATGAACTGTGAAATGCATAATGTAGGATTACTTGGAGTTTTTGTTATCACGTGCGTTGGAGAAAGACACTTATTGAGATCCTTATCCTAACTATGATTACCTATAAAATCATATGCGATAGTTATAGTTTCTAATTTTTACTATAAATAAAAACTAAGTTAATCACAAACATGCTTAAATCCAAGAAAAGAGTTTTTATTTCTAAAAACGCTTCTGTACTGCATTACTATGTATTGCTTAGTTACTATAAGATCATACCTTTTTTTAGAAACTAAAATTCTAACAGAAAAATTTAGAAACGATTTACTGAAGCAAATAAACCACTAGCATACAACTAGCAACTAGGCTTGCCCTTTTTGCGGCACTTAATATTTATACATAGTATTTAAAAAGGGATTGGTTAGGCTGCGCAATTTACAACCCAACCAACTATGTAAATAGATACTAAATTACTCTACAATATTGATTTTATTACAAAACATTGTAAGCCAGTTCTGTCTATTTGATTTTGATTGTGCATCCTAAAATCCTAACCTAGTACGCTACGTATGGTCATAAAGTCTTTTTATGTTAGATAAAAACGATATCAAAACTAAAACACTACTTAAAGTAAATGATTATACATGTAAGTGCATTCAAATTTTTTTTCCAATTTCATGAAAATCACGAATCAAGTAAGTACTGATAATGATAATACATATTTTCGAATTGCCATTTAAGTCTAAAGACAGAGCTGAAATGAAATGAATGCTACAATAATAAAGTGTTTGTTGTTATTGTGCAACCAAATTATATACAACGTACTTGAAGTACCCTTGTACGTCCTTAAGTCTATATTACCATCTTAACAATACCATACCATAACCTTAAAAAATACGAATTACGAAATACTACGTCGTATTAGTATAGTAAAATAAATATTAGAAAGTAAAATTTAATCAGATAATTAATAGTTAAAGATAGATAAGGATATTAATCATGGTCATAATGATAATGATTGTGTACTGTACTTAATTCTAGAAAAACAGATGAGTTGTAACAATACTGTTAAAAACTAAAAATTACTGTCAATAAATAAGCAATGGCAAGACAGTGTTGTTGAGTAATTCTGGCGTGTGTTGTCTTTATCCCACCATGGAGCTGCCCTGGGTCCAGTAGTATTCTGTTTTTAATTTTCATTAAATATAATAATAATCGTATACCGCTTTCTCATTGTTATAAGAAATTATTGCTTTTTGGAACTACCGCTCAGTATTCGATAATAGATGTTCTGCTTTTTTCATCTCACGTTGCGGGTCTCACTCTTGAACCTTGAAGAAACAAAGGATCTAAAAATACCACAAACAAAACGTAACACGAATAATAATCATGAAGAATTTGAACAAGCAAAATTAAAGTAGTTCTTACGTGGAGTAATAATATATCAGCTTGTTGCTCAACCCTTACACGCTTACACAATGTTATTTATTAGCCGTTGAATTAAGAGATTTAACGAATCGAACCAAGGCGAAGCCAAATTGCCAGCAGCCAAAACCAGAACTAGGTCCAGGTATCGCATATTTCCAGTTCTAATAATACATACCTTTAACATTAGCCGAAATTTTCAAAAGTTGCAGAGCAAAGGTAATAATGCATTACGAAAAAAATCGAAATCAAGCAACTTTCAGTGTTCACACAATATCTAAATCAGCCAGCATAATATAATGAGCAGAGTTAGTGTTGATGGTATTTTGGTGGATGCTTTCATGATTTTGATTCATGGGTTCTGACCTTGCTCTAGTGCCTCTGGGTTGGGTGGATTCAGTTTCTTTAACAAATCATGTAGGTCTTGTTTCTCGTTCACTTACTATAGTTAGGTAAGTAGAAAAAAAACATTCATGAAATTAGACTTCGTAAATTTTCATACTGTGGAATGGTAATGGTAATATAGCAATAGAAAAATTGGATCCGGGTATGTAAGTATTAGTAAGTAAATACCTAGGTACATTGTTTTATTACCAAATGTCCACATGCTATGGAATGGATGCCAAAAATTAAGAAGTACATAGTTACATATCTCAAATTACTAAAATTATTGCGGATTTTACTTCGGTTGCTGCCTGCTGCTGTGAGCTCAACTGAAAACTGGACAAACACGATGCTCCATTAATTACGCATGTACTTAAATGCCAGGGCAATTTTCTTATGTTTATTGTATGTACTCGTTATAGGACATGCAATTGCAATTTAACTGCCTTTAATAGCTTGATGTATTTAAAATGCACAACAACAGCCATATGGATGATACATTGATTTTTCAAAAATAACATTTAACATGCTAACTATAAGCTATGGGTAATTAACTTGGTTCTTATATGCATTCAGGGGAGTTGGCCATACAATGACCCAACCTTAAAACATGCAACTGACAACTGGAAATGCAAGTTAGATGGTATAGAATCACTTTATCTTTATCATATCTACCTACACGAAAAAGACCGCTAAGGAAAATAGTAAAAATCTACTTTAATTACTATTGAAATTGAATGGATACTTTTTTTTCAGTTCACCGCAAAAATAAGCCTGCAATGCATTCCTAATTCTAATAATTATATGAATACCATCTAATGAATTTAAAGTAGGTTCCTTAGGAAAACCTAAATTTAATGTTGGTACATATACCAGCATGAGTATTATCGCATTACCCAAGGAACGAATATTCCGGACCTCCTTAAACTGTCAGGTGTAAGGTTGTTACTAAATATCTTGAACCAAGGTCAACCACTTCAAATTCATTAGATTGCATTTCAATTCGTAATTATAGTACAAATTTGTTGTAATTGAGTAATTTTGTGAAGTGAAATGATATTCAGATCGACACCCTGTGCATCGGTATTGGTATCGGTCATCCAAATGTTGACTCTATTTCATTGTCATTCTTAATTCTTGACCCAGTGTACATTAAAATAGAAAGAGAAGTATTTTTTATTAAAATAATATATATGTGCCCATATAAAAAAACTAACTATATGTAATAATTATTATCATTACACAACTACTTACACCAGGCGCGGATCTAGGGGGTGGGCAACAGGGCACGTGCCCACCCCAGAATGAAATTTTTAACATATGCTAACATAGAGGCATTTAAACCAAGATGGCCGACATGTATGTAGTGCCCACGCCAGAAGTTTTTCCTGGATCCGCCACTGACTTACACCCTTCATTACGTATGGCTGAACAAAGGCAGTCGGTTAAGTTTTAAAGCTTACGGATTATACAAATATAGTAAAATAGTAAATCAACATCAAAAATTGTATCTACGCTACGTATGGATCGAATCGTTCTCGTAGAAGCCGATACGGTCCTGGTCAGTCAGTCAATCTAATATTGACCAGTTGCTAGTTTCCCACTGTTGAACACTATTTCATTTGAGTTGATTTTTATTGTTGTTGGTGTCTTGTTCTTCAGTTTACATGCCGGCTAACTAGTAATTGCGCTATATAGAATCAGTCAATTCACAATCACATCACTAGCCATTCAAAATTCATACTAACAAAAGTTGAAGTTTTTCTTTTATGAACGAACAAACAAATAAATCATGAATGGATTTGCATAAGTAGAAAAGGAGGAGATTATTCGTTAACTTTAAGTTGCAAACTCAAGAATCTATTTTAAATAAATACATGTAAGAAGTTGACAGTCGACAGTCCTATTAGTATATTATTAAAACTTGTTCTATTTAAACTCAAACTGTAATTTTATAAACTAACAAGGTAGTAAGATTAATTTGATAAAAGAGATCCAATGATTTAAAAGGAGTATCTCGCAAGCTTGAAGTTGATTCTAATTGTCAGTGTCATGTCATATCGTTATTATAATAAGATCTTAAACTGACAGATTGAGGCGTTGTCGACTGCTACAGTGCAGTGGTTAAATTTTATTGCAAATAAAAATTCGAATAATCCAATCATAAACATAGCAAAGTTACATACTTAATTCAATTATATCAGATTATCAAACACCGCATTTCCTGTAATAGTGGGCCACGTCACACGTCCATTACTTAAATTCCGATCTCCCATGCAGGCAAGTCCACTATTACAATTACAGGTTCGTCTGCTGCCGTATAATAGTGTGTTAAAAAATAGACCCGTCCACTATTCAAACTCCGACCTCCCAGACCCGTCCACTATTACAGGCAGGCCCATCTACTATTACAGCAAATACGGTATCACATACTTTTATTTATTATTACCAACGATGAACGATCGAAGTTGATCGAAGATATTGCTTCTAGGTTTACTAATATACATATGCTACAATGACAGCCCGCAGTTGTTTGGCTTGATTTGTTGATTAGTTGATTTATTACTATTATCAATCTATTGTTGATTATCACCTTTCATCTGAATCTATCTACAGGTTATTTTTAAAATGGGACTCGTTTGTTGGTTTTGATTCAGACACTAAATTTTGATGTTACACATTGTCGGTGAAGAAGCAAATCCGCATCTTTCCAATGTTTACTAATAAAAGCAAACCCGCATCTTTCCAAAAATGGTTTGAAGCAAAACCGCACCTTTTTGGGGCGTCTAACTGTGGAAAAACTGCAATTTTGCAGCCGAACTATTTCATTCATGGCAGTTGTACAGTACACTGGGGTGGGTGGGTCAATCGACTGTAGATATCTGTTTCTGAATCAAAGCTTGCCACATCCTACTCCTTTTTATGCGATTTCTATATGGTAAGATACGGTCAACGGTTTTGCGATCTAATTAAAGCAACATTTTTTTAACATTGTGATTTTTTACATCTATTCACTGTTGTCTCCACATTCGTAAGCAAACAAATACCAGTGACTAGCAAAAAATATAAGGGCAGGGTAGTCCTATTAGTTTTGGTTTTATGGACTGTTCGTAACTGATAACCAAATTTATAATTTATAATTGTTACTGTATTTGATCAGTGCGCTCAAATAATTTCATTGCTCGTTTTCACCGTTTTCATGGTTCAGTTTTACCGCCAACCAGTAGATGGTACTAGCCGTCTATGTGAAAGTTTGTAACAGATTTTTCCATTCTCTGATTTTTACATCGTCAACAAAAACAAACAGCTCAAAAAATATTTCGCTCAAAATCTTCCTTTCCTTCTTTTAATAATCATTAATCATAGTGTTGTAAGTGTTGGTATGCAATTTGTCTCAATAATGTTAAGTAGGTATAGAATTAAGAGTAATCAAATTAAATTCTCGAAACTTAAATGTTTTCAGCATCCCTTATAAGCTATTTCTAAAGTTATAGACATCACGTTTCTTTTACTTTTTGTATAAATAGGAAACATGTATATGTTTAATCGATTTTTAAAAAAATCAATTTTATGTAATTATAAGCTATAAAAAAGACGAACGTGATTCGAGTGTAATGTAGAGTCTTACAAACTCTGTCTGTACAGTCTCCATTCTAGACCCAAATTACATTACAGTTTCCTGCAGAAGGTCCAGGTCCAGCAATTCCAGAGCATCCATTCAATATGCAAGGTTCCTTTTTAGTAGTTTTTAGGACAAACCAAGGCTTCGATCTGCTTCTAGTCGACATACTTTTAGACTGCCAAAATAGACAGATGACAAACGACGGTGACCTAGACGAATAGAAAGTAAACTACTTACTTACTATATAAGCTGACAAAGAAATACGAATTGGACGAAAATTGATCCGATCCGTCGTCCATATGGAGAAAATAAGTCATGTTCTTTTTTACTCGTTTTTACCACAAAATTCTTTATCCCTGCATTTCACCGAAACCGATAAAAAAAAAGTCTTCTCCCACCCACACATTTATTTCTATTTCTTTTCGTTTTAAATTTAAGAATAACAGACCTGTTCCCATAATATACCACAGAATTAAAGAAAAAATAAGTCGATCAACTATTTTACTTGTCATCACAATCACACAAGTGTAAAATGTACACGGACGCGCGTGTAAGCTTTAAAGTAAGGGAGCTAGGGAAAAAATAGAAGATTGAAACCTACAAAAATAAATTGCGGAGGTGGAGGTGGTGGATGATGTGGTCTCGAATAAAGTAGGTAAATATAATAACGTAATGCACTTACCAATGTATTAGTATCATCCCTATGGAGACGGCAGTGGCATGTGGTAAATATGGTGACAGCCCTACATTTATATTTCTATTAGAAATTAGAACCAATACTTACCTGCATATGTACTTATATAGGCATATCCATTATAATACATATTGTCAAATTGTCAATACTTTTTTTGCAGACTTTTAAACCAACATTACGCCGGCTAAAAGAATGCTAGGGTATGTCTGAGTGCCATTTTAGAAACAAGAATATAATATATGTGTATATAATATATAAATATCGGGTATAAGAAAACTGGTAAAGTAATGTAGTATGGGTACGTAATGCGAATTTCGTTTTGATTAAAAAACCCTCGGCAACGCTCACTCACTCATTCCAACCCACTGACTCCCATTCATCACTAAATCTCTTCTTTTTTTCTGAGCATTTTTCTTAATCCGCAGTCCATGTAATACTTGTAAATTATTTGGCATGTAGGTAAGGCAGCTATATATATATATCGTCTGTGAAGAACCACAATGACCCATTTCCAATTTAAGCTAGAATCAAAATGAGCTATATCATGAAAACAAAACGCGAAACATGCGTAAAATGTTAATTAGGAGTTTTTGAAAAGTGTAAAATGTCCTATTTACATGCATTTGAAAAGTGTAAAATGTCCTATTTACATGTATTTGAAAAGTGTAAAATGCTATATTTACATAGTTTTGAAAAAATGAAAACGTTCTATTTACATATTTTTTAAAAGCGTAAGATATTCTATTTAAATGCTTGCAAGACATGTTTAAATATTTTTTTAAATAGTGGATATTTTTTTAGCTACAAATGGATATGGGTCATTTTGGTTCTTCACAGAGGATATGTAGCTAGCTGTGATAGTATTGTAGTAGTTGGTGTAATCATGGCGTCTAGAGCCGGAGCCGGAGAAAAGCTTATAATTTTACACTAGAATAATTCCATCCAATTTAATCAGCTCACTTACATGTTAGTTCATTTCAATCTCTTCAGCCTGGCCATACTATGTACGTATTATATATTGCATTGTAACTAATTTTCAACATAAATAATATTATTAAGCAATTTTGGAGATTAAAAGGAAAACAAAATACTGAATATCTTACATTTTGAAACAGAAGCTAATCGTACAAGGATATGTATCTAGTGAATAGGATAAAGCTCTGATTGTATATTTATTGTATACTGCTGAACAGATTGCAGTGAAGTTAGTATAAGTATAGGTATATGCAAAATTTAAAATATTGCATCCTATTTACGGCTACAGGCTTATAAATTGCGTTACACAACATAATTATTTTGCTTTGAGGCGGTGATTATGTATGATGTTGTTGTTGTTGTTGTTGCGATACTGATATCAGTATACTGGCTACTGGTTTAGGAACTTATGGAAGCATCATGAATTCACGTCTTCAAGCGGGAGTATTTTGTATCAGAAAAAAATACTGACTCCAAATGTTTACGATTACATGTAAAAAAAATACTTATGAATGACACATGCACATAAGTACTAGAAATAAAGGTGCTTCAATTTCCTACAGAAGACCTTGAACTTCCATGCATTTGACGGGAACAGTAGTAGCAAAGATTTAATGTAGTTTAACATGAGTTATTAATATGCATGTGGATCGGAACCACATACTTACTACCAAGTTATATCAGATACTACTTACACACTGAGCTCCATAATATACCATTCATATTTATTCATTCTAGCAGCTACTACTAGAGTATGTTTCAATATATATATATATTCGCTTAATGTATTTTCAAAAATAACTGAGAGTGGGTGACGCCCACTTACATTACATAAAGGATCAGTAGTAAATTTCAAAATCCTAATTCAGCCTCCAGACAAAATCTGTAGCACAATCTATGCTAGGTACTTTTTAAATTGCCTTTCTCAATTTTGTATAAAAAATTAATCATAAATAAAATACAAAATTTCAAATTTCAAAATTGTTTATTAATTTTTAGTATCACAGTGTATTTTTATATACGCGTGTTATGCAGCCTATTAAATAATTTATAATTTAAGTACTATCTAAAATACTATTTCAAACGAAATGCGCAAGTAAAGTGTTGATAACTTATTTAAATCAGAAATTTTTGAACTCCTATACTAATAAATATTTTAAAGCGAATATTTTGAGCTGGCTATTTTTTACCTGCTCTGAAATATGTACTGTTGACTGTAGCAATCATAAACAAAAATGAGACTGTAAAATGCCTTCAACCGGTTCAAAATTCAAAAACAGATTTTTAAAAGCGAAAAATAGTGAATTACATTTTTAAAATTTCTCGTGATTTTCTAAGCATTTTAAAACCCCTGAAATAAAAGCCTATCCCTACTTATTGCCTTTTGTGTAGCATTAAAGTCCCGAAATATTGTCACATTAATTGCAGTAAATCCCATGTAAACGGTGTAATAAATCTAGAGTCCGTGACTGTCGATTGTAGATAAGTCAGTCCTAACGCCAATTCCAATGTCTCAATACATATAATAACTTTAAACATCGCATATATATTTTTGTCTTGTGAATTTAAATTCAGAACCCACGACGTATGTAGCTGTTAGCGGTTAACAACGCAGTGGTAAGTGCTTAAGTACACAAATGCGACGTGGAAGTTGAAATGCCTAAAAACGAAATAACCCAGAAAATCCGAATGTTTAGGGCGTAGAAAGTAAACAGTGAAGGAAGCTTAATTCCCATATCTTACCGTATGGTGTAGACCGGTCTCGGTCTTGGTCTCAGTCTCGGCCTCCACTTCTATTTCGTCTTCACCTAATCCTACTAGTGACTAGTGAGCCCAAAGGCATATGTACGCACATTAAAATATCGTCTTAACTTTTTTTACGCATCAATTTCGCGTCTTACTATTTCACTCCTATACTACTGACTGACTGCGATAGGGGTATTGGAATTTAGTGACATTCGTATCCAAGTCTTATGGGCTGGGCGGCTGGGAGGCTTTTAGCATTGGTTTTTCCTTTACTACGTTCTACCTACGACGTACCTACAGAATACACATATAGGCATACAAAGAGGCGAGCATATATGGAAATAGTGACAGAGAAGTGAAAAAGTCTGTTTTCTTGTGAAGTCGTATGTATATAGCGCTACAGGGAATTTTCCATTTACAAATCGACTTTCTCTTTCTAAGTCTACAGCTACGCAATTTATTCCTACTTTTAGGTACTTTCTCAAGAAAAGTTCAAGCTGCAGAGACGTAGAGACGTAGGCGTATAAGATTCACAAAGAAGTAAGTTCGCAATTCCAAGTCCATCAATTACTCTTATTTCCCTTTCGTCTTCCTGCTTTTTCATCTATGCAGAACAGTTTTGGGTGTCTTTATAGTTATGTGTCTAACGATTACAGGGCCGGATATTGTGTCCAGCGCAGGCAGCCCCCGCTGCGCTTGGATTTTCAAAATACATGTAAATGGAACATTTTGGAGTTTTCAGAAATATGTAAAACGAATATGTTGACTTTTAAAAAACATAAAAAATAATTTTTTTTTCTATATTTCAAAAACATGGAAATAAAACATTTAACACCTTTCAAAAAACATGTAAATAGAACATTTTGCACTTTTTTGAATCAAGTAAAAAGAACATTTTAAACTTTTCACAAACATGTAAACACAAAATTTTGCTTTACGAAAGAAAACCATCAATAAAATTAAAATGGTGGTTTTTGTAGGGAAAAATATTGCTGCCTAAATGCAATTCCTTCCTTCGGCCCTGGAAGACAAGCATAGTATAGACTACTCTACGAAGCATTATACTCGTAGAGTATTAACACTTCCTACGTTTGCAAGTAAATGAGCTCTTTTACTTACCTATACATAAACTCTGGAAATCACAGATCCTATAGTATAAATTTTATATTACGCCATAACATATTAACCACATAAGTTAGTGAACAGTCATGTGGTTACCGTCACCGTCTCACCGTAGAAGATTTGAGCTCGTTTCAATAATATAGCTACTGAACAGGACTTGAACTACGAATGCTATAAAAATGTTTTTAAAATGAGAAAAGAAAATAATTAAACGAGTATTTTGAAATATTAGGTAGAAATGTGGGTAAAATTGTGTTGTAAACTAAATAGATTATCCGTAATGATATGCATGGCAAAAAAATAAAAATAAATTTGCAATATACTTAGAAATTGTGAGTTAGGCACTTCCTACTTTTCAACTATTCAGCCCAATTCTAAACCCTTTGCAATTATGCAGCTACATTCTACATACTTGAACTGATTTTTATTGACTTTCTATCAACTTTAATGTCGATGGTAGATACGACAATTTGCATTTCGATTTTGAAGCCCTGGGACTGTATCAACGTAGATATATTATATCCACGTGCTGGATCTTAATGCATAATACCCCACGTACAGTTCTGTGACTCTCCTGGAACCAGGACGTGTAAGTACATGTACAGGGGTGAGTTACAACTGTATTGGGATTGAAATAATTGTCACGTCCTCTAACGTCATTCGTCTCTTGGAGTCCCTTGTGGTTCGAGTTGAATTCTGGTGTTAGTGAAAGACACACATATGTGAGTGAATTCAATACTCAATGCTCACTAGTGAGTACGATCCCATCTGTCTATTCAATACTCCACTCTGCTTGCCTGCCTGCCTGCCTGCCTGCCATGAGAGCTCTCCTGCACTTTGAGACTTTTACCAAAAGTCCTTTGTAATTCTAATAAATTCTTCTCAAATGCTTTCCCCATGCGCTACGCTCCACTCGTGTCATACTGATATGTGCGGTGTACAGAGTACACAGGGAACGGCGGACTACTTGAGAGAAAGCTAAAGCTCATGTAGAATTACTTTTTTTTCATAGTTGAAGTATAAATACATGATTTTCTAATTGCCAAAATCAAAGTGAGTTATCTAAAATGTGAACAGATACATAAAATATAAATATATATAAACGATTTTATGGAAAAAGCTCGTAAATAACGATGTTTGCAGAACTAGAGGAATGCGAGAAAAACGCAATATTTGTAACTTTTGACAGGGAAAAATACGATATTTGTAAGTTTTCAACGTGCAAAACGCAATATTATTGCATTTTTTAAAATTCAAAAACACTATATATTTGCAGTTTAAAAAAAAGCAATCCACGACGTTAGTGTTTTTTTAAGTGCAGAAACAACATATTTGCGCATTTTTTAAATTTAGAAACCCGATATCTGCACATTTTTTAAAATTCAGAAACACGATGTTTGCGCATTTAACAAAATGCAAAAACACGATATATGCGCATTTTTAAAAATTCAGAAACCCGATATTTGCACATTTTAAAATAATCAAAACGCGACACTATTATATTTAAAAAAATATAAAATCAATATTTTTTAACTGTTTAAAGTATGTTATAATACGATGCGTTGACCATTTTCATAAATTTAAATTGACATTTGCATAGATTGAAAACTAATTACTCATTTCTGAACTTTTAAACAATTGTGATAACTCAAGCTAAAATTGTTTAGAAAAAAGGGAATAAACGACAAAAATCAATTTTGAAAGAATTAAATTTTTTTTTATTTATCAAGAGTTTCATAATGGTTTAATTTCATGGGTTTGATTTCGTTCAGTATTTAAAAAATCTTGCTAAATAATAATTATTATATAAAAGTATAAATAAAATCAATTTAGAATTTACTGAATTTACTAATTCAAAAAAGCTGCTTTGTCAAATTTTGTGCTGCTTAGATGATATTTGAATTTACTGCTAAAATAATTCAAATATTGCATATTTTCACACTTCAACATTCAACGACCGTGTGTGTGTAAAAAAATGTATGTATGCCAATGCAATGCAATGCCCACTTTACTAGAGTCTCTACGAGGAGAACCAACGACATGCCACGCTCTTAATCCTTTTCCTACTTCATTGCCTTTGATCGTTTCTTCATGTCTGGACCATGACCGCAAAGACGACCAACCAGAGCTGAACTGGACGCAGTACAATATAGTTCCAGTTCTAGGTAATAAATAGGCGAAGTTAACGTTCCCCAAATCGCACAAATTCCTTTAATCGTATTCGTATTTATTTCAAACTTCCACTTCAACCTTCTGTATGTAGCTCGTTTTGAACATGAGAGCTGGAGTTGAAGTGTCAGACTCATTTGAAATCCAAAGCAAATTCATGTAAGTAACGTAGCCACATAGAGTATAGCAATGTCCATGTCATAGTCGTAGACAGAAATAGCTACAAATACAAATACAAAATCAACATTTTACATACGCTATGGTCATTGACCACAACAACGGTACTAAAAGGAAGAGAAACAATTAAGATTAGCGCTCGCAAAGGCCCTTAAGTGTCAGCCTCAGGTGCCACCCACGCTGACTAATTTATTGTTTGTTGCCTAGTTTTTGTAATTAGAAAATCAGCAAAATTAGAAGTGGGACTGGTAATTCAAATCTCAAAGCAAGCGAAATACAACTGAGGAGAGGGAGGGCGGGGGGGGGGTTAATAATGGGGAAAGGGTCTCCTATTGGTGGCCACCCGCTGAAATACCCGCATATCTGAAATAAGTCGATGTAAAGCAAAGTTGTGTTTATGTTTGTAAAGTTTCTCTTTCAATCAGCTGATTATGCAAACCTGAGTTTTACAGATAAAAGTTTCCAACTAACACGAATTTAATCAGACGGCCACCATTATATAGCCACCCTCTCCCTAGATTTTATCGGGAGTTTGGGAGTAAAAACGCATTGTGTAGACTTATAGCTTTTTTCGTTTCATTTTTTTATTTTGCATTTCCAAAAATCAAAGAATAATTACGATTTTTGCACATTTACGTAGTTAGTAGTTGTAAATGTCGTATTTTTTGTTATCAAAAATATATAAATGTGATGTTCGACACTTTTCAAAAGTTTTAAAAGTTGCATTTTTTACCTGCGAAACGTTAATAATTTTGCGTTTTGCCAATTTCAAAAGTTGAAAATATCACGTTTTGCTCGTTTAGAAAGCTGTAAATATCGCGTTTTGCTCTTTAAGAAATCTATAAAAATCGCGTTTTGCACTTTTCAAAAGTTATAAACATCGCGTTTTGCACTAATAAGAAGCTGTAAAAATCTTGTTTTGCGCTTTTAAACAGTTGCAAATATCACGTTTTGGATTTTTTTAAAGCTGTAAAATATCGCCATTTGCATTTTTAAAACGTTATGAATATCGCTATTTCGACATTTAAAAAGTTGTAAATATTGTGTTTTGCACCATCAAAAATGTCTAAATATTCTGTTTTGCCCTTCTTAAGACGTACATATATTGTTGTTTGCTCTTCCAAATCTATTCTACATTTCCAAGCTACCGTAAACAATTTCTTCCGCTTCACTCATTGTCTGAATATTGTAATCCTGAAGGTCAGAAAACACCATTAAACGAAACAGAATATATTGTCGATTGTCGTCCTTACATTGAAATTTATGTTCCAGTTACAAATTACGTGCATTGCAAAGATTTAGTTACTCAAAAGCGCAATTTCTGCAGAATGCAGCAATAACATGGCCTTAAAGGTCAGAACCTATAAAGACTTTTAATAGACAAAAACACCTACTATATCGTATTTCTTCTTAAACCTCCCTGGTCTCATCTAATTGGTCTAATAACTCCAGGGCTTGCGGCAAAGTTTGAAGTAACTCCCGGGTTTCTAATAACTCCCGGGGTCCCTCACAAATATCGGGTACTTTATGTCTTTTTTATTGCTTTGCTTAATTAAACCTGCATTTTTTAAATCACTCCCGGGCCTGAGGATCAGAATAAGTTTGACGTAACTCCCGGGTCTCTAATACCTCTCGGGTCGGGGTCTGGGTCTTATTACCTCCCGCGGGTAATTATTAGAAGAAATACGGTACATAGTTTAAATCTTTAAATAGGAGAAAATATTCCTAAAATAAATTTCAAATGCCGCATCAGCGTCAGCCCGCAACCACCCTCATTTCACCACAAACCTTTTTACACCCAGGCCTATACTGTGAAATAGCGTAGAATACGGTGAGAGAGTGGCGGGGTGAGAGATGAACGGGTGTAGCTGGTAATCGCTCGCTATGGCTTCAGTGGAATGTTTGGATGACTTACTTAACTAAATAAGCTTAGGGAAAATGCACAGTTACGGAATACCTTAAATGCGTATGATTATGAGTAATAATGTATTGGAGTCTGCCGTTGTAAGCGAGTAAGCAACACTGAGAATGTTTAATTAATAAAGTATGTTGGCTACTTTTTATTTTAAAGTAATAAATGAAAGAAATATTAATTGTAAAGAAATGATACTTTGAAAAATGACAATAATGATTGGTTGGGACTTGACAAAGTTTAAGTAATTGCTAAGAGGAGTGTTGGCTAGGCTTACAAAAACAGAACTGAACTTTTATTCCCATAAAAGTTCCTAACTTAAGCTTAAGAAGGTGGAAGAAGGACAAGTAGTGGAGATTAGGGGACGGAGCTGACTTGAGGGACATGGCTTGTGGCATTAGGTAACCACCTGACTATGTTACTCATAGCATTTGGACTACTTACTTAAATTGTACTTAATGACTAAAATGGACGATGAATATTTGATATTTTGGTCTTAATCGAAAGGTAACATTATGGTTAACAACATATATAGAAATTAGAAACAGACTCATCTCGAAACTCAAGATATGGCGTCATTAATTAGCATAGTTACATTTAGTATGTACACTTAATGCTTAAGGCATAGCAAAACATAGTTTACGGATAATGAGTTTATATAAAAACGCTTCGTAATTTCTAAACGCGATTTAGCATAACTAACAAGGAATATGTGCTCTACCTTTGCATGCATTAACCTCGCTTCTCGCTCGTTTACGAAAAGAATGAATCACATTTAAAGTTAGGACAAATTCATGATTTAGGTATACTTATTATACATGTACATATGTTGACGTGACGCTTATTTTACGTTTATAATACGACGAAACAATTTCTAATTTTTAATAGTAGGTAGGTTGGTAATGCATGACAGTAGCCTCCTCTTGGGGTAGATTTCGTCCCGAAATCTTGAAGAGATAATGTTGTTTTGGTTATAGAGATTAAATTTAAGTGTACAGATTGTAATTTTATTGAAAATAACAGAAATTGAAAAAAAAACATTAATTAAGGCTTCAGGTGGACTTCGGCTGATCTCGAAAACGAAGAAAGCGGCTACAACATTTTGGACAGTATTGTATGATGTCTGGTATAGGAATATCCATAAGTGCTGGGATTTGAACTTTGTCCGTGCGTGGGAGTGATTTGCTACGTTTTCGTTTCAATGGATGTTGATTTGTTGTAAGTGTTGGTGAACTTGGAGGATCCTTAAGCAGTTGCTCACACTCCGTCATTAGTCCAAGAATTTTGTTTAGTGCTGGGCTATGCTGAGACATTATCTATATAAAAACATGGGACAAAAGAGAAACACACAGTTATACATTACCTATACACATCTATAAATCGCAGAATTGTCAAATTAGTTATGCCTTGGCCTGCCAGTACACAGATTTAGTACGGGCTCTCGTTCCACGCCTCACCGAAGAATCTGAGTCTGAATCAGACTCTTGTTCATTGGTTTTACGAGAGCGAGTGGAAGGTATAGATTTAGATGGGCTAACTGAACCTGACGTTGGAGCTTTTACTATTCTAGATTTACTGCTTTTGATAGTTTTAGGAACTGCAAAACCACTCGATTTAGAAGTAGATGGCTTACCAAGAGATGTGATAGATGGGCTTCTGCTACGCGATCTAACTGAAATAACTGTATTGTCTGATAGTTGAATAGAAACTGAAGGCTGGGGTGTATAATGAGAAGAGTGAGAAGAATTAAAGATACTAGGAATTGAATGATTTGAAGTTGCTCGATTTGTAGGGATTGGGGTTTTGGCTTTGGGAGTATACGAGTCATCACCTGACTCATCGGACATTTCAACAGCAGATGACATTTCAGTGGAGGAATTATTACTGGAATCATCTGACGTGGATTGAAAGGGTTCAAAGTAGGGATGCAGGTTATCTATACTAGCTTTTTTTGGCTTGGCTGGTTTAATGTTAGGATCATATTGGACAAGTTGGATAGTATAAGATTTACCATGGGCTGCTATAACTTTAAATGGGCCTTCATATTTTGGGAGGAACTTACTTACAAAACCTACTTTACGTTTAAAATTACTATGTAAAACTAAATCTCCAATAAAATATTCTCGGACTGGGTGAGTGGCATTAAATTTATTTGCGTATTTTAATTGGAAAAGACAAGTTTTATTATTGGCGTCCTGTCTAGCAAGTTCAAGTGTGCTGATATGATTTTCAGGAGTAAATGGTAAGGCTTTTTGAGAAAGAGTAGGAAGTAAGGTGTCTATGGGTAACCTAGGTTCATGCCCAAAGCAAAGGAAATTAGGAGAGTAACCGGTAACACTATGTCTACTATTGTTGTACGCAAACACAGCATTAGGTAGGCGGTCATCCCAGTCATTGTGAGTGAAGCAGACGTATTTGGCAAGGATTCGTTTCAGAGTACCGTTGGAGCGCTCACATAGACCATTACTAGCTGGGTGGTAAATGGCAGTATGGATGAGCTTGATACCCTTTTTCTCACAGAAGGCTTTGAGTCCTTTGCCTACAAGTTGAGAGCCACAGTCCGTGACCAATTCAGCAGGGCATCCATAGCGGCCAATAATTCGGTACTTAAGAATGCGGATGACTTCTTTGTGGTCCTGCTTAAGTGTAGGCCATGCTTCCATATAGCGAGTGAGTTGATCGATAATGACTAAGACAAAAAGATTCCTATTTGCAGTAATAGGGAAGGGACCAATAAAATCGAGAGCAAAGCGATGAAATGGAATTTTGGGAGGAGGGACAGGTGTTGTGTGGGCATATTTGTTTGCATGAGGGCGGTTATAAAATTGACAGGTAGGACATGACATTAGAAATCTACGGACATGGGAATACATTTTAGGCCAATAATATCGTGACTTAATTTTATGCCATGTAGAGAGGAAACCAAAGTGACCACTAGTTGATTTGGAATGAACAGCAGTCATGACTTTAGTTCGGAGTTGAGAAGGAATGCAGAGTAACCAAAGGCGACCATTGGGATCGTAGTTAGCATGATAAAGAATACCATGGATGAGAGCGAAGTCGTTCTGATGTGGGATGTCTTCGTCTCCCTCTTCTTTGATTTTCTCTAATGCTGCTATGATAGGCTTGAGATTTTTGTCAAGTCGTTGGAGGTCATGTACCTTCTGGCTAAGTTTGGTTTCGGACCACTGGAATGCTTCATCCTCAGTTTCTGCTTCGGCTGGTGTCTTCTCTTCAAGGGATTGGGAGGGTGGGATTGTTGGGGTTGGAGTAGATGTTAGAGCTGAGGGAAGTTGTTGTTGTTGACGGTGCTGGGCTCGGGTAATAACTTGGCGCATTGAGAGGTGGGATTCTTCGTCTCCAGGAATAAAGCGGCTGAGTGCATCTACGTGTTGATGTTTGACTCCAGACTGATGTACGATGGTGAGATCAAACTGTGACAGTTTAATCATCCAGCGAGTGAGTTTATCGCGTGGATCCTTCATTCTAATTACATCACATAAAGAACAGTGATCAGTGAGGAGAGTGAATTTTCTACCGTATATGTATGGTCTGAAGTGATCGACGGCAAAAAGAATTCCCAAACATTCTCTTTCAGTAGTGTGGTACTTCTGTTCTTGCTTGGTGAGGAGTCGGCTGGCATAGGCAATGGGACGATATTTTCCGTCAGGCTGTAGTTGTTCTATTATAGCTCCAAGACCATGGCCACTGGCGTCGGTGGAGATTCGAGTGTCAGCATTGGGATTGTAGAAGGCAAGTACTGGAGCTGTAGTGAGGGCGGTTTTGAGAAGTTGAAATGCTTCTTCCTCTTCAGCTGTCCACACAAAAGCAACATTCTTCTCTGTGAGGCGGTGGAGGGGTTCTGCTTTCTTACTGAAATCTAAAATGAATCTGCGGTAATAACTGCATAGGGCTACAAAGGATCGAACATCTTTAACTTTACGAGGAGTGGGGAAATCCTGAACTGATCTTATCTTCTCTGGATCCGGATGAATTCCATGGGATGAAATAATGTGACCAAGGAATTTTAATTCGGGCTGCGCAAAGAAGCATTTTGATGGTTTCAGTGTAAGTCCTGCTTCAGATATTCGGTCCAGAACGGCGGCCAGGCGGTCATAATGCTGTTCGTAGTTGGTTGCGTAGATGATGATGTCATCCAAGAAAACAAGGCATATGGTCCACTTGAGCCGGTCTAGAACGTTGTCCATTAAGCGTTGGAAAATTGATGGAGCACAGGTGAGTCCAAAAGGCATGAAAAGGTGCTCGTATTTTCCATCAGGCGTAATGAAGGCAGTTTTGTGACGAGATTCAGGGGATACAGGGACTTGCTTGTACGCGTTACCAAGATCTAACGATGTGAAGATAGATGAGCCATGGAGTCGGTCGAAGGTGTCATCAATTCTTGGTAATGGGTACACGTCTTTGACTGTCTGAGCGTTCAAAAATCGGTAGTCGCATACAATTCTGAATGTGCCGTCCTTCTTCTTTAGTAAGATGACAGGAGAAGCATATGGTGACGTCGATTGTTGGATTAATCCAGCCAGTAGGTCCTTTTCACATTGATTGCGTATTTCTTCCCTTTCAGAAAAGGAGTAGCGGAAGAGAGGACGTCGTACTGGTGGAGATGTTCCAGTGTCGATGTGACATACAGCTTTGTCTGTACGGCCAAGTTGGGAGTCGTCAAAGGCAAAGACGTGGAGGTAAGAAGCGATGAGGAGTTTGAGTCGATGGAGTTGGGGTTCTTGAATATTGGATGGGAATGTAAACAAGGACCAGTCGATGGTTTCAATGCCAGTTGCGTGTAGTGGAATGGAGTCAGATGTTGTGGAGTTGGTGGAGAAGGATGAGTTGATAATTGCTTGCGGAGTGGAGGCGAGGTCGTCGTCCGGGAGTAGAATAGCTTCGTCATCGTGATCTAAAATTTCGGCTGTTCCTACATACATTGTGCGAGGCGTCTTAATTAGATAATCATTATAATTCATAATGTATGCATGTCCATATCCTTTCTTCAACCGCACTACCTGCTTGCCAAATGCTAAATGGAGTTTGTTTTGAAGATTAGTATTTGGTTCAAGTAGTATAGGGCCGGTAATAGGAGTTGAGGATTGGATGGCTATGCGCCGAAAGGAAGTTTTAGGAACATCAAAAGGTCTTATGGCTTTTATGTAAATAGACTGATTAGGTTTACTCGACGGACTAGGAATTTCAGTTTGAATGGGTTCAGATGGGATGGATATTATCTTAGGTATAGGTGGTTTAGATTTACTGCTAAGGAATGAATGATAAATTTTATCGGACTGTGGGGTATGTAAATTAACAGTTGAGAACTCAATTGGAGTTTCGAGCTCAACCTCAAGCTGGCTTAATTGGATAGGAATAATATGGTGATTTAAAGACAAGGTATGTGACTTATAAGAAATATTGCAATTGAACTGTTGGAAGAAATCAGAGCCTAAAACTAATGGAGAAGTGGAGTTAGGAATTATATAGAAACGCCAAAGAATAGGTACTTTGTTGATAGAGATGTGAGCATCAATAGCGGAATTCACGGTTGTCAATTGGGGCTGGGAGATGAATAGACTGACTTTGAATGGGCTTATCTTTACTAATTTACATTTATCAAAGTGAGAAATGTAATCAGGATTGACAGTGGAGACCTTTGCGCCATTGTCAAGAAAAGCTGGGATTTGCTTTTCTTTTGCTACTCTAATATTAACAAATAAATCCGGGCCTGGAATAACTTTTGGTAATGGAATATTTACATTAACGTTAGGGACTGGGAAAATAGACGCAGTACTCGTGGCTATAGTAGCTGCAGCTGAGCAATTATCACGGTCAACGTCATGAGACAATAGTTGAAACTGATTAGAGGTAGGGACAGAGTCAAGCCAACTAATTATTTCCTCAGCTTGAGTGGACTGAGAATTGAGGTTAGGATTAAGATTAGAATAAAGATTAGAATTAAAAGAATTATCTGTACTAATATTAGGTACTATTGAGCTAACTGCTATAGTATCATGAAACCTATTACTATGTGAACTAATATTATTGTAACCTAAATTGCTAGGTTGAGAATTATAATCTAGAATAGAAGTATGAATAGGACAAGGTAAAGGCAAAAACGATGAAGTCAAAGATGCATGGGCAGGGGAGCATAACGTACATGGCAATGGAAGTACATATGGCAAAGGATTCACCCGGGGTTCTTGATGACCCCGGCTTACTGGTTTCCCTGTTGTTGTTGTTGCTGCTGCTGGACTTCAACACTTCGGATTGGGACTTGAGCTGGAGGTTGGTATGAAGGGCGTTGTTGTTGTTGTTGTTGGAATGGAGAAGCTAGGGCGTTGAACGGCTGCTGAGATGGAAAAAGTGGTGGTAGTTGGGTATTCCCAGCTTGCTGCGTTGCGTAAGCCTGTTGTTGTTGTTGAAAGGACGGACGATGTTGAGTAGAAGCCTGATGTTGTTGCTGCTGCTGTTGTGGCTGCTGTTGATATTGAGCAGCTCGCTGCTCATCTCGGTATTTATTGCGACAATTATTAATTGTGTGTCCAATAAAATTGCAATAACTGCAGATGGTTTTTCCATCCTCCGTGTATCGCTGTCCCGGTGGGTGAGGTTGGCGCGATGTGGGAGGGAAGTACAATGGTTGTTGAAGACCAGGCATTTGGGGTTGTTGTTGTTGTTGTGAGTAGGAATTTTGACGTGGTTGATACTGATTGGGCTGCGGTTGTTGTTGGCTGGGGTAAGTTGATTGTTGCTGCTGCTTTCGGAATTCAATGGCTCTGAGCTGCTTGCAGTTTTTGATAGTATGTCCCAGATAAAAGCAAAAAGTACATGTTTCATTGGATTCTGAGTTGGAGTGGGACAATTTGTGTGCATGAACATAGGGGCTTTGGGTATCGGTTGAGGACTGATAGGCAGAGTGATCATGGGATGAGGAGGGTTTGGGAGGGTTTGTGATGGCCAGATGACTTTGAAGCTTGCTGAGGAATTCTCAAACTGTGGTTACGGCTGGGACGTTAAGAAACTCTTTTATTCCTTTGGGAAGTCCATTAGTTAGGTACTTGAGCTTCTGTGCGTCATCCATGTTGACATCAATAGAAGGGAAAATCTCCAGCTTTGTGGTGACATATGCTACAGGGTCTTGGCCATGTTGATACTTGATAGTCTTGTTGCGGAGCTTAGCACTATCGCGGACGGCTGTGGTGTTGAAGAAGGAGGTCATGGCATTGGTAGTGGCTGTCCATCTTTCTGCCATATTAGCTGCATCAAGAGCACCGAGATAAGTGGCTTTGCATCCTGTCCACCAAGACTTTGCATTGCCAATGAGGAAACGGTCAAGGTTGGTGACTTTCCATTGCGCGTCGTATTCAAATGTTGTACAATCAGCGTTGAATTGATCAAGCCAACCTTGAACTGGAGTAGTGCCATCGTATGTGCGGAAGGAGGAAATAGTTTTATATAAGGGTACAGGGACCATGTTGAGAGTTATGCAGGCAAGAAACGGTTCAATGATTATTAAATAGAGAGAAACAAAAAGGAATAGTGGTAGATAAAAATGCTAATTATAGTTAGAACCTTAAATTACCGAAAGAAAAAAAATAACCTACTTAAGTAACTAAATGCTAACTAATTATTCCAATGCAATTATGCGTTTACTATGACGGACTTATGAAACCTGTATTAGTTTTACTGTACCTTTGTCGAGTAATATAATTGAAATGACTGATTCTATGAGAACCTTATTAGTTCTACTGTTCCTAATAAAGATGGCAAAATTTTAAAGTTACGTAATTATAGTGCTACTATGAGAACCTATTTAGTTCCACTGTACCCACTTATAATTTGGAAATAAAACGGCTGCTTGGAACTACTTAACGACCAGAAATACGAGAGCTGAGATAGCTCTACTGAACGTAATAAAAGTTTAGAAATTGTAAACTGACCAAGAATTAGCTTATGTATTTAAACAAAAGTCAAAAAAGCAAATACTGAATAAGGGGATAAATCGTCGCAACTCCACCAATAATTAGAAACACTACTAAATTTGACAATTCGTGATACGAGATGTATGAATAAATGGGAATGAAAAGAATAGAAAAAAAACAATTTTACGGCTAACCAATTACTTAGTGAAGATCTCCGGATTTCCTGGATTCAGATCAAGATGGCTTCCAGAACGTTAAGAAGATTCCAAAAGGTAGTACAGCTTTGCCTGGCGTTGACAGAAAATCCAAAATATTCCACTGGTGAGAGTACGGGCCCTTGAAAACCGGAACCTTGTGTGAAATAGCGTAGAATACGGTGAGAGAGTGGCGGGGTGAGAGATGAACGGGTGTAGCTGGTAATCGCTCGCTATGGCTTCAGTGGAATGTTTGGATGACTTACTTAACTAAATAAGCTTAGGGAAAATGCACAGTTACGGAATACCTTAAATGCGTATGATTATGAGTAATAATGTATTGGAGTCTGCCGTTGTAAGCGAGTAAGCAACACTGAGAATGTTTAATTAATAAAGTATGTTGGCTACTTTTTATTTTAAAGTAATAAATGAAAGAAATATTAATTGTAAAGAAATGATACTTTGAAAAATGACAATAATGATTGGTTGGGACTTGACAAAGTTTAAGTAATTGCTAAGAGGAGTGTTGGCTAGGCTTACAAAAACAGAACTGAACTTTTATTCCCATAAAAGTTCCTAACTTAAGCTTAAGAAGGTGGAAGAAGGACAAGTAGTGGAGATTAGGGGACGGAGCTGACTTGAGGGACATGGCTTGTGGCATTAGGTAACCACCTGACTATGTTACTCATAGCATTTGGACTACTTACTTAAATTGTACTTAATGACTAAAATGGACGATGAATATTTGATATTTTGGTCTTAATCGAAAGGTAACATTATGGTTAACAACATATATAGAAATTAGAAACAGACTCATCTCGAAACTCAAGATATGGCGTCATTAATTAGCATAGTTACATTTAGTATGTACACTTAATGCTTAAGGCATAGCAAAACATAGTTTACGGATAATGAGTTTATATAAAAACGCTTCGTAATTTCTAAACGCGATTTAGCATAACTAACAAGGAATATGTGCTCTACCTTTGCATGCATTAACCTCGCTTCTCGCTCGTTTACGAAAAGAATGAATCACATTTAAAGTTAGGACAAATTCATGATTTAGGTATACTTATTATACATGTACATATGTTGACGTGACGCTTATTTTACGTTTATAATACGACGAAACAATTTCTAATTTTTAATAGTAGGTAGGTTGGTAATGCATGACAATACACATAATATGCATGTATTTTGGGTTTAGTGGGCCAGTCAGCTGTAACTGGAGGTTAACCTTAAACTTGACTCGACGACATGAGCTAACACTATATCCCATTTTAGCATTAAATATAAATCCATAGCATGAAACCCACAATGTATTTATACAAATACGTCATTAAAAATTCATTGCAGCGAAGAAGAAGAAGAAGGAGAGCGATGAGAGATTAATAATCCTTTCATTGTTATGTACGTGAAGACGTAATAGATTTTATTGAAACTATACCTATACATATACTATAACATATATAGCTACTTTTGGATACTAACTACAAGCCCAAAATCAATGAGCCATCATGTTTAATACAATATATGTGTGCATAGCTGTGGGAGAGCGGAAAATAATGCGGAGAAAGTAAGAGAAAGGAAGAAAGGGAAAGTGAACGTGATTCAGTTTTCGGTCGATAGATCGGTGAGGTCCTATTAATATTTATATACTGCCAGATTTCACGCTTGACGAACATTTGAATTTATAGAGTGCCTCTATGGACATGAGAGTAGCACTCACAGAATGGCAAATTGCTTTTTCAAACTGCTCCTGTGGATTTTTTCGAGGGTCCTATGAAGAAACTCTCCTCAACTATGTTTCCATATACATACAACAGCCACAAGCCAAATCTACGAATTTCATTTACTATATAACTATAAATATATAATTATAGCAACACGGTCTACATTGTATCTATATCCTACATTTATATCTTCTATGAAGAACCAAAATGACCCAATTCCAATTTATGCTACAGTTAAAATCAGTTATGTCAATAAAAGAGAAGGTAAATAAGATGCATGCTTTACAATGCTATTTTTACGAGTTTCTAAAATGAGCAAATTGTTCTATTTACATGTTTTTGAAAAGTGCAAAATATTCTATTTACATGTTTTTTGAAAAGTGTAAAATGTTTTATTTACACGTTTTTGAAAAGTGTAAAATATTCTACATACTTGTTTTTGAAAAGTGTAAAATGTCCTATTTACATGTTTTTTGAAAAGTGTAGAATATTCTATACACTTGTTTTTGAAAAGTGTGAAATGTCCTATTTACATGTTTTTTGAAAAGTGTAAAATATTCTATATACTTTTTTTTGAAAAGTGTAAAATGTCCTATTTACATGTTTTTTGAAAAGTGTAAAATGTTTTATTTACACGATTTTGAAAAGTGTAAAATTTCCTATTTACACGTTTTTTGAAAAGTGTAAAATTTCCTATTTACACGTTTTTTGAAAAGTTTAAAATGATCTATTTACGCATGCTTTCATGAACATGTTATTTTAATTTTTTCTGTAGATTTTTTTTCTGTGCTTTTTATTTGAAACTAATAATAGATATAGGCCATTTTGATTCGACACAGACGATATACCAATTTGTATCGTAACGGCATCTTCACATCTTATTATTACTGAGACCTTTGAAGTTCAAATTGACATATCTACTATCTACATTTCTTTGATCTGTACAGTTGTATATATTTATTTACAAAAACTTAAGATCTGTGGAGCGTATGGTATTTCCATTATTTGCGTCGCAGTCATAAGGCTTGAATTTTCTTAAACTAGGTCACGGTACTCAAAAAGAGCTGTATATAGTTATTGCAAAATTTAATTTGTGCATGCAAGTTTTCACTAATTGTAAATCCCATTTCACCAGTTGTGTACGACTACTTTTAAAATCAGTGATTTTTGTACTGTTTTGTGGACCGGTAAGAACATTTTGACATATTTAAAACAATATTGAAAGGAAATTCAAAAACTGCCTACATTTTTAAACTTAATTTGAATCAAAATATATTATGTTGTACGCTTTTGACCGATTCCGAAAATATTATTCAATTTTCAATCATGCTTTCTCTAAAAAACATATTTGTTCCCACTTTTATTCAGTTCTCTTTTATGAAAATATTAAAGTTTTTTTAAATATTTTACACCTTTCTGGGCAACTTCAAATAATAATTTTCACGCTTCAAATCCATCCTTAATTTAGATAGATGAGTTTGTAACTAAAACTCACATACCTATAGGTATAGATGTAGACAAAAACAATTAATATTAATATATGCGTTTTACGAGCACAGCTGGGAGTTATAAAGGCACGAGAGGCATTAGAACTAGAACTGCTTTATAAAGTGTGCAACTAAACTACGCCGTGGCAGTATAGCACTTACATAAGCTATGGTTTATTAATTTATATGTACTGCAATGCCAACCGTTTAGGGCCTCACCGTGAGCGTGAGCTGGAAAAACAAGCAGATACATACGTGTATGTAAGTAATCCAAAAGATATAAGGTACACTCCTGTGTACATATTATGTCATTATATTTCCATCTATATACGCACATATAGTAGTACAATAGACATTGACTTGCACAAGCTTTTTAGACGCTGCAGGCTCAGGCTTCAGTTTCAGTTTCAGCAGAAACATGTATGTACCTACGCATTTAACTCATCTTCTTTTTTCTTTAGACAGATAGATGGGACAAGAGAGTGTGGTCTGGTCCTGGTCGTCTTGTCTGAATAGTCTGGAATTGTACTGATTATCTCTCAAGGTTGAACCTACCGACCTAGAAAATGTGAATGGCATAGAATGTGTATCACGCTATACCTATATAGTTAGGTACCTACATATATACCATGTTCTAATGTTGTTTTGGGATTCCATGGGGAAGACGGGTATATAAAGTAGAAAGGGACGGAAATGGACTAGAATAGAAAGCAGAGCCATCATTTATTTTCCCCGAATAGCACCACTGATGCACCAGTTTTCCAGTTCTCATCTCAAAACTTTCAAGGAAGGAACCACTACTACGACTTATCCAGATCCTCATCCAGATCCAGGACAAGATCCAGCAGCTTTAACCAGTACCGTGGAAAGCACGCAAGGTTCCCTATCTATGTGGGTAGGTACGTGTGAGTTACATCCTATTCTATAGAATTCACAACTTAGAGCGTAGAACACGTAGATAGAACGGAGGAAAGTACCTACCCAGGAATTGTTAGCAAGGTGGTTTCCACTTCAACAAGTGTGTAGGAGGTGGTGACGTCAGACCAGACTCAAGCAAATTCACAAAATCCAGAACTATAGTTCCAAAGTCCCAAGTCTCAACGCTTTGACTAAAATAAATGGCCCACTGCACTTCAACTTGAATTTCCATTCCATTTCTGTCTTTTTTTTGTGTGATTTTTTCGAACACATTTCCAGCTTTCTTTTTACAAGGCCTGGGGAAAGCATGGGGTAGGGACTGCTAACAGACAGTGGGTAGACACTACATTAAGGAAATCGGTAGCCATAAGCGTACTTTGAATTACTTCCCATTTATATTCTGGGCAGTGCTCGAAATTGAAATGCAAATGGACAAATCAAGTAACTATACATATTTATAGCTATTAGTGCACCTCATTTGTCAAATATGTCTTGGATTTTCATCATGTACCGTAAAGCTTCTAATAGAAGCCGGGTCTCCAATATAAGCCGGGTCTTTAATAAAATAAAATTATACCTTTTTACCAATAATTGCACTTGATTCCGTTAATTATAAATAAAAAAACAAGGACTAAAGCCCTTGTTTTATGGCAGCATTGGCAGCCTTAACAGTAACGTTAGGCAGTTCTTCCTGGGTCAATTTATAACCTTTAAATTAAGGGGAGGTAGCCGTGAAAGAGTGAGTTTAGTGGCAATTTCAATGCAGACTTGTAAATGTTAATAAAAAATGTTTCCGGCAAAAATGCCTCCAGGCGATTTTCAGTTTTTGAAAAGTAAATTTTTTGAATTTCCCGCCAAATCTTAAATCCGAAATTTGAACCCGTCAGTCAATAAATGCAGACATGAACGATATACCAGTGAAACCGGAATTAATAGGCGAACCTATTGAACTTGTAGTTCGAGGTCAGGTCATGATTAATTTTTAATTGTAATTAAAAAACTAAATTATTTTTTTTTCAAAATTGAGTGATAGTAATGTATGATATATCATTTTAAAGCCCTTGAAAAATTAAGAAAACGGGTATTTCGTTTTAGGCTTCGGACGCTTAAAAAAATATTTAGGCGGAATTTTCGAAAAAATTGACGGTTTTTAAAAAAAAAATGTTGAAAATTTGTGAGTAAAATCGTGCAGAGTCCGTTATTTGGATTCTACTTGTCGTTACCTTTCAAATGGTATATAACACTTCAAAATGGGTCAAATATTTCGATATCGTGAAAAATCCGGTAAATTATGTAGATAGGATAGGTAGGAATTAGCAATAATTTCGATTTTAGCATAATAAAAACCATTTAATTTTCAGTAGTAGTGAAACTTTGCTACGCGCATGGTAGGTCGAGTTGTATTTTTTTGGTTCAAAAAATAAAAATTTTATTAGAAGCAGGGTCTCTAATACAAGCCGGGGGTAAGAGGACCTGTTTTTAATAGACGCCGGGGGCTTCTATTAGAAGCTTTACGGTAGTTGCAAAACGAAGTATATGCATATAGGGCGATTTTTTACAATGATATAAATTTGAGTGTACTTTAGAATGTTAATAATAATGTCTAAACTGCAGTTTGTAACTGCTGTGTTTTTTAAACTGGAACTATAGCAAAAGCTTATATCATTATGCTTTTTAAAAAATTCCTGTTTTTAAAGTTTTTTGAACATATACATACACTGTCAAATACAAGTGACAGAAATATTACTCACTCAGAAACTATGTTATCCTCTTGTTTGTTTGTTAAGCTTTATTCAAGTGTCAGAAACATTCAGTGTACAATAATAGTAATACTGATTTCCAATGAGCGACACAATATCGGTTAAAATAATTATTTCCATATAAACAGATCCAAGTCAAGTGTAATAAGCATGATTGTAACAAGATACATAAAGTTATCATATATTTATGGTCGTACGTACATACTAAAATATTTACATTTTCTTTTATCAATGAAGTAACTACTTAGCTCTATTTTAAAGTTATTTAAGGACAAATCAGTGTTACGCAGTCAGGGTGGAAGTTTGTTCCAGGATTCCACAGCTCTTTATTTAATATAAGTGTTAGTTCGTTGTGTCATCGCGTCAAGAACAGCTACCGGGCAATCTCATACATTGTGTTTAAAAAACTAATAGAAATAAAGCCAAGCGACGTTGAGCTCACACACATTTTCTATTCTTTGCATTTAACATTTTTATACTACTACAGATTGCATTTTGCATCTATGTAATTGTATTGTACCTAATACATAATGTTTTAAATTAAATTCCATCATAGTTATTTTTTAAAACTTTTAACTACCAAAAGACCCCAGTTTTTTCATGTGTGTGTACGTATATAGTGGGATAACCTAAATTGTTTTGTATACAAGAAATATTATAATGCATTATCTACAAAGTTTAAAAACAAAATCAAAAATATTTTACTTGTTTAGAAATTCAGGCAACTATTTCTGAATTTATTTTCTGTTGTGCTATTTGTATTGTGCTTTATTGTTAATACCTTCAACACATAAATGCTGACTTAAATAAAATGTTGTTTTTCTGGAATTTACAATATAGTATATACATAGAGCTTGGTTTTTTGCGCCATTATTATTTATAATATTCATCGTTGCGCGTTGTATTGAATGCAGGATCAGAAAAGGCAATCTTCGATATTATACAGCTCCTTGAAACAAACATTAAAATCAAACGCCATTGAACTCAAAAGTAATATCACACATTTTTAATAAGGCATCTTTGAGTATGCGCTTACAAGTTAAAATGTATTTATTAAATCAAGTACAAAACTTACGGTGACTGTGCTACGAGCAAAATTAATTTTGTTTCATTCTACTCAATAGTTTGTCAATTGTGTATCAGTTTTCAGCCCTACGAAAATTGGATATTACTAATATTAGTTTTTGGGCAAAAAGTGCAAACTTGCAATACTTATCTAGTCCAATGGTTAGATAATTGCGTTGCACATTGCAATCCAAGCGAAGTTTTCACTTTTTAAAAGCCCATGTATATTAACAATATAGGAGTCGCCAGCTACAGAGCAAGATGACCTTGGATATAATTTGTATCATTTTTATTTGTCAAGCATCCACGATAAGAACGATATAGTTTACCTATCTATTTATTTAAGTACACATGCATGCACACATAGTTGGATGTTAAAAATTCTGTGGGTGGAAGGACCTTGCGGTGTAATTTGTGTAATATGTAGTAACGTCAGTGCAGCTGCATCTGTGCTGATGATTACAGTAATTGAGAAATAAAGCATTCAGAAAACTTTCTTGAAATGATTTATTAATGAGCTCCCTGCTGCACCACCACCACAGTCATCAAGACGAAACATTTTGGTCTATTATTTGATTTTGTGTGTGTGGGAAGAAGGAAGTCACGTTTTGCTTTGAGCTCTGATTCTAATTCTAATTCAAAAGACTGGGATATTTGTTGGAAAACTAGATTAATTGGACCCCACTTGTGTCTCCAGTTTCCAGCTGTCTGAACATCAGCATATGCGAGAAACATATCTGTGGTTGCAGCATTAGGTGTATAATGTCCTTACGTAAATGGTATGTTCGTAGTGGCGGAGACATGTATGCAAAAAATATGGCACGAAATGCACTATTTCAAAAGCGTATGTAAAAATGAATCAAGGTATACGTATATATTTCTCCTTTATACAATATTTGACAGCTGGACAGTTGCATAAAGCCAAGAGGCTTATTTATTTCATTCCTAAATTACAGGAAGTACAATTTTTCTTTATTTACAGAAATATTGCAGCTACAAAATTTCACCTTTGATTTCTATTTAATTTTTTGCAACTAATTCGAACGGAAATAAAGAAGATATTGTATGTATTTTGTACTATTCTTGTATTCTGAAATATAAGCAACTGAAATATTTTGAAATTTTAAAAGATAAGAAAGTATTAAACATTGCTAATTGTATGTTATTCCACATATTTTTGTAAATTAATAGCCGATTTAAATATTTAAAAAAAAATCCGAAGTTCTTAAAAAATAAAAATGCAGCCCGATTCTTTCAAAGTTAAGTACAACTCATTTACTGTATTTATTTTTTTTAATTTTGCTTTTACAAAATTCTGTTATTTAAACTTTTAGTTAGGGCGGGAAGTTAAATGCTCCTATAGGTTTTCATGTATTTATATTTATGCATAATTCCATATGCATTGGTCGGAGGTAACAATTACGATTGCAACCTAAACCGTTCTTTCATGTGTTTGTGTAGGTTAATGTGAAAGTTGGTCTTGTTTTTTGTTTACAATCAGAACATATCGTCAGTAAAGAACCAAAATGACCCATATCCATTTAAAACTAAATATAAAAAGCTCGATCTACAAAAAAACACATTTACCTAGATCATGAAAGAATGCAAAGACAGGACATTCTGCACTTTTCAAAAACTTGTAAATCAAATATTTTGCACTCTATAAAAAAATTTAAATAAAAAAGTTTGTACTTTTCCAAAACTTGTAAATAGAACATCTTTTATTTTTCAAAAACATCTAAACAGAAAATTTTGCATTTTTCAAAAACGTCTAAGTAGAACATTTTTCACTTTTAAAAAACATGCAAATTGAATATTTTGGACTTTTGAAAAAAAGGAACATTTTGCACTTTTAAAAAACTTTAAACTAACATTTTTTGCATCTATCTCATTGTTTCTTTCGCATAGAGCATTTTTTAATTCTAACTTAAAATGGACATGTGAAATTTTGATTCTTCACCGACGATATGCCTTGTAGCTCTGAAATTTTTTTATGTGGTCGAAGGATGCTGTTGGTATTATTTGGGAATTTGGAATTTGAGCCTGAAACTACCGGCTGTTTTACTTTTCACATTCATCCCTTCGATTTGAATGAAACCAATTCTCGTAAATTCAACAAGAGATAAAAGAAAGTAGAAGAATTTGTAAACGTTTACATTGTTCTTTAATTCAACAACTTCAAATTAATTGCCGTCAAATTCCCGATTACGATAACACTACAACTGCAACGATTAATAGACAATGACAAGGCCCTGCTGGCTGAACAGGAACGAACAACTTTGTAAACTTTTACTTTACTTTTTGGGTTATTATTTTTCCCAGAATCAAGGAAAGTACAAGCACGAGGGAAGTTGAGGAGAAATTAAAGAAATAGCTGAATAGATAGAAAGGGAGAAAGCAATGCAATAAGAACTTCAGATTCACCTTACACTTTTCCCTTTCACATTTCCAAGTTGGACTTGAAGTAGCAGCGCTCAAATTTTGAAGAGGGGAGATATGCGTAATAAACAAAGTGTGATAGTACATAGTGAAATATGTAACCTGCCTAAATACACGTAGCCGAATTCGAATCGAAGAAAGGCGTCTACATATTCGTACAATAACGTTATTTTACCGTACGTTACATATATGGTACATCATTATAGAAATTACCCTTTACAAATTAAATTGCTTCTATTAAGAGCTCCATTGACGGCTTGGATTTGAAGTAGAAAATTCTGAGTAAATGGCACCTGCCAAGTCAACGCCAACGCCAACACTTCACTGTTGTGTAAGTTTTTTGTTGAATTTAATAGAATTAGAATTTTATACTGCACAGCCTGTCAAAAAATCAAAGTACATATTGTCAAGATTCAAACTACGCGCAGTACTATATCGTCTGTGAAGAACCAAAATGACCCATTTCCAACTTAAGCTACAATCAAAGTGAGCTTTGTATCAAAAACAAAGTAAAAAACATGCGTAAAATGTTAATTAAGAGTATTTAAAAAGTGTAAAATGTTCTAATTCCACATTTTCGAAAAAGTTCAAAATGTTCTAATTCCTTTTTTCTGAAAAGGTGCAAAATTTTCTAATTTCATGTTTTTGAAAATGTGCAAAATGTTTTAATTCCATGTTTTTGAAAACGTGCAAAGTGTTAAAGTTCCATGTGTTTGAAAAGTGCAAATTTTTCTATTTTAATGCTTTCAAGACATGTTTCAATATTTTTGTAGATAGTTGATATTTGTTTTAGCTAAAAATGGATATGGGTCATTTCGGTTCTTCACTGGCGATATGTTTCTCTAAAGGTGTAAACTTTCCATGATTTTATAAAGATATTCTAAAAATTATATGTACCTACATATATTATTATAGGGTGGAATAAAAATAATGAAAGAATTTTTCTAGGTATATGTGTAGAATTTCTTCGTTACTTGTCATGCCTTTAAAACAATGTCCTTATTTTTAAGGTTTCAAAACACTTTTCAGATCTTGAAAAAGTACTCTCGGGCATCTTTAAACTCACGGAGTCTTTAGCACTGACTCAAATGGACAGTAATTTGTTTTTATAGTACCTACTCTGATTTTGAAATATCCCCGTCCGTCCCGAGCGTCCAAACCAAAGTTTGACATAACCCTTCTGGGAATTATTTAGAGTTTTACGGTACATTAAATGTCGGAACACGTGCAGTGAAGATCATATATGTATTTAGAAAGCGCATTAGAAACTCAAATAAAGTAAGAAAAGTCATAGGTTCCATTACTCGGTCTCGGTGAAAGTCTAGTCTAGTCATAATCTGTTCTGGCCTCGGCCTCGAGTCCAAGTCCAGCTGGAGCTTGAAAGTTTCATGGCCATTCATGCCTATGTCATGGCAGCAGCATTTAGTCCAATAAAATTACGTAACTCCGTCATTGGAATTCATTTTAATCAATATACTTTCTATTATATCTATTAGCCTATATATGTAGACTGGACATAGCCCCTCCACTATTTTATTAATTTCAAGGATGAAGAAAACATTTATCTGTAAACTTATTAGTCACGTCAAAATACAGTACTTCTTCAAACAAATTAATTCAACTTTGAAAGTTTTAATTATCATATTCCAATTACCCATATTTCTTCCCTTCCAAAGTCAAATCCTTAATATTTGTGAGTGTACGCAGAAATTGAATTTTCTTCCCGTATGTGAACCGCTTAAAACTAGGAAGTAGCTTTTGTGGATTAGAAATTTGAATATGATTACGCTAAACTGTAACTGGGGTATATCTGCCACGTCTTGCCGGAAGTTTAAATTGCTAATCCAGCGCAGCGTGTAACATCTTTCCGCGTATCGTCCGTGAAGAACCAAAATGACTCATATCCATTTGTAGCTAAAAACGATATCCAGTATCTACAAAAATATTGAAATATGTCTTGAAAGCATTTGAATAGAATATTTTGCACTTTAAAAAGTTATGTAAAATAGAACCTTTTAAACATGTAAACAGAACATTCTGCACCTTTCAAAAACATGTAAACGGAACATTTTCCGCTTTTCAAAAACATGTAAATACAACATTTTACACTTTTCAAAAACTACTAATTAACATTTTACGCATGTTTCTCATTTTGTTTTTATGACATAGCTCATTTTGATTCTAGCTTAAATTGGATATAGGTCATCTTGGTTCTTCACAGACGATATGTACATATTATGTGCAACAAAGAATGCTCACTGCCTATAAAGTATATAGTCCAACCTGCAGTTGTAGCACGTAAAAAATTATTGTTTCACAAACGTTGAGCGTGCCAAACGTGTGAGCGTGTGTGTGCACAGCCCGCAGTATTTGTTAACTTTTGTTTAAAGAATTTTTTTCCCGCGTTATGTATCCTTCCAAAAAGAAGTAGGTGCCTACCTACTTTTTTGTTGGAGCTAGAATAAAAATAGCATTTTCAAAACAGTTCAAAAAAATTATCAATTCTTTTAAATTGAACTTACTACACGATTGGGATTATTTTGTATTAAATTTTAAAACCTAAATACTGTTAACTAAATTTTGTATTCTTACCGTTTTACCAAAAGTTTAAAATTTGCAATTCCGTGAATCCAAGTCGAAACTTAAAAACACTAAAATAGTGGCCAACAGTAGCATCGTGTATGGTCATGGTGGTGACGTTACATTTACATATTTAACGGGAAATGTCTGTAGAAGCTATGGCATGCTTAACATTGATGACGTAAATAGAGTATGTCATTTTGTGACGTCATACTAGCTCAATTCAATTCAGTATCATGGAGGTCTCGAACCCGGTAGCGGTTCCAGACCAAAACCCAAACCCAAACCCAGACAAGAAGCAACTAAGGAGCCAAGTCATGGCACTCCTGCACTTCCACAACTTCAATCTTCACTTCCACTTCTTTCCATACGACCACTACAAAACTTTTCAAAGAAACAGCTGAGCTGTGAGATAAGGCCTCATTTGGGTTCGTAGGTACTTTAGTGTATTACTTTTGCTATAAAGCTTTTTTTACACGTGTAATATTACTTCAAGTGCACTATCACCAGGAAGAGGCCGGACTATAGTCCGTAACGGTACCGGTACCTGAACCGGTCCCAGTCAGGGTAGTACTGCCGCCGGTAGAGTAATTTTTGTTTGTTCAGGATTCAGGAAGAATAGAATTAAATAACGTACAAAGACGTGAGGAAATACATTATTGTGTCATAAGGGATAATGCTTTCTACATAATTATACAGTGAAATAGAAAACAGACAAAAAATATAAGCCTATGCCTGTAAGCTATACGGCATACATAATATAATGACATTTCCCCTGGAGCTCAATTCGGTTTCGGTATAAGATGAAGATTGAGCCACTCTTTGTCCTTTGAAGTTAGGTTAGTTTCTATATACGTGGGTGTACATAGCTAGGTAATAATGGGCAAGGAAGCCGGAATTCGGAATGTAGCTTGATGTGGGTGGCTGACTAGTGAGTTCGAGTTGGCTTGACGTCCGACGTCATAGACCTGGAGATATGTTTAATCATACTAACTCTCTCGCTGCTGACGTCAAACGGAAACTGAATCAAAGGAAGAAGAAGAATCATAGACGTACCATGTGCATCTCGTGCTCCCTTTAGTTTTCCACTCAATTCAATTCATTGATCTGTTTTCCTCTCTCTCTCTCTCTCCCCTTTTTACTACTACAGGCACTATACTCCATATCCCAAGCTTTCAGCTCGTGGCACTTTCTTTTTTCAATTTCCAGTTCCAGCAACGTTGCGTTGTTGGCCTGACCTACTCTACAGTCTTCTTGCGTTAGACAAAGAGATTTGTATGCATTAAATATGAAAATTGCATTTTCGCTGACGTTCTATTGAGTGAGTTGTGGTGGGCGGTAAAGGATAGTTTGGTTCAATGGATAGTACCATAAAACTGAGATTGGCATCCCTGTATTAAGTTTTGATTTAATTATAAAGAAATGAAATGTCTTAAGGCTATAGATTCCCGTAAATAATTATAAAGCAGTTCGCCCCGTATAAGGGACATTAATGATTTTAGTTTTGCCTGGTTTTCCTGGCTTAAATAGTTTATGGAAATCTGGAAATTTGAACATATTTTATTTTTATTCCTTAGAAATAGTGAAGGCAATAGACGATAATTTAAAAAAATAACACGTACATAAGTTAGTACTTGTGAAGTATGTGAATAATAAAGACAACTTTGAACTTGCCCAATAAATTTCGAAAAAATCGTTTTATCAACAAGCTAAGCAATTGAATTACGGATTTTTCAAATTCAAACGGTCCATTGGGTATAAATAATTGTAATTCCTGTAGTAATATCTGTAGTCTTCAGCTGGGGAGCAAGTTTATAAAAAAAATAATATTAATACTTCGGGCAGTAAGTGAAATTGCAAATTGATATTGGGAACGAAGATCATCCGCTCGAAATATCTATACAGAAGCTCCTCCCCAAACGCTTGGTCCTCCAAACAACGAATTTTTTAGAGGCTTATGTTTATTACCTAACATGTAGCATCCCTTTTTTCAAAATGACTCCATCTCGACAACACTGTACTAAAAAAACCACCAATTTCCTTGTGGAACATAATCTGACTATAGCAATAGACAAATGAATTGTAAATTTTCAAGCGGCATTAAACTATTTCATTTATTTGAGCTATTTTAGTTTGTCTAACTTGTCATGAACAAAAATTAAGATAATTGCCACTGATTCCAGTTGGAAAATATTTAAGCTTACGTATTCCTGGTCTGCGCATCACTTTTCTCAAAACATTAATACATAAACATTAACATAATAATAAAATTCAAATAACGCTGTCCGTTTCTGTCCGTTTCTGTCCGCCCTTTCTGTCCGGCCTTTCTGTCCGCTGTCTCCTACTATTGTCCAGGCACACAATATCGTCCAAGCACCGCTAAATAACTTTAAATTAGCTAGGTGATGGAATTCTAAACAAGGAAATAACTTCAAACCAGCTAATAGCAATTTAAATACCTTGCCAGATGTAATTGTCATTCCCTTGCAAAATATTATAGCTACACAGACTTGCAATATACCGTTCGATAGCGAATTAAATTCTGCATAAGGTGCATTTAAAGTTTGTGCCATTGGTGTTTAATATTGACTGTATGTTTAAAGAAACAAAACAAAATAAATAATTTATTTTAATGAATTAATGAATTAATCATGTCTATCTACATAATAATAAAATTCAAATATGGCAGGTGGTAAGAGGTTTGTCGGTACGAGTGGTCTGGGTTTGACTAGCGAGGGTACAATTATGCTTCGAAACCATGTGCTTGGAAAAAAGGTGCCTGTGCGAATGCTTTACGCGTGCATTTCTTAACCCTGATAAATTCCGTCCGCAGGACGGGCCGTACTACTAGTTGGACTGTCATAAAATTAACCATTAACAGCAGTTGCTAGAGCCTGACGCCGTTCGGAATTTTTCGTAAAAACAAACCTGTGGTCAACTTTCTATTGAGACTCCAGCTCCAGCAGCCCTACAATTTCTCCATTGTTCGGTTAATCAACTATGCAAAGCGATTTTAATAAGTCAATAACAGCATAACTATAAGTTTACTGGGCAGAATAGTGCGGGCAAAATTCTTTATCAATAATGTCGTGCTGAAAACAAACTACAATAGAAAATGTAGGCCAGGTAAATCAGCCAGGGTAATTTACTGAATTAAGGTCGAATGACACTTGCTTAGTTAAATTATACACTATTTAAATTAAAAAACGAAGATAGGAAATTTTGCTTTAAGTACGCATTGGAGAACGACAATTTTGCTAATAGTATAAAAAGTGGAGATTAGCAACTTTGCTTCTTCAGTAGCGATAACTACCATAAGTCCCGGTGCCCAATTAGTTAACGGGTCTCTATTACTCCCCGGCACCGGGTTTCTCGAACCATTTTGAGTTTTATTTGCTTCCAGGATGAATAATCGGGTATTTACGGTAATCCTCCTTATAGTTTTCCTACAAACACAATTCTTCTATGTAAATTAAATTCCTTTCAAATGGGTAATACTAGGGTAGGACAATACATACTACAGTCGGCGCAAAAGTCAGAAAAGAGTATATGTAGTAAACGTAAACTTGCTTACGTCCACTCATAATTAATTTAGATGATACAGTACTCTGCGACTACGACATGGTGTGAAATAAAAACCAATAACATGTAGCTAGTTTTGCATAGAAAAAGAAGAAAAAAACTAATTGTGTTACCCTTGTATTACTGATACATGATTACAACAAAGAATACATATCCTACCTGTATAACAATAGCGTTTTCCATTTTGGAATTTTGCAAAATAATCGAAATATTCGCAATGCTCGAGATGGTTCAAATGACAATTCGAAGAATAGAAACCATTGTATTATTTATATTCATTTTTATCCCCAATTACTTAACTACTAAGTTATTGATGTTAATATCATTATCAACGATTGTGGATAAGTGGTTAGTCCGATCATCCTCAAAAGCAATAGGGCACCTCGTACTCGCATTTGTAAGCATTGAAGAGTAGTTTCACAGAAAACAGAAATCATGTAAAAACTGTGACCTGTAGAACAACCCCAACAGAAGGACTGACGGACAGACAGACAGACAGACATAACCATTTCTATAGATGCTCAGCATCTAAAAAGCGCCCTGACGCCTATTTGAGTATTTACGGTATATGTATTGTTTGGAAAGCGTACTAACAAACAGATGACAAATGTACAACTTATTTACACACTACAATTTGTCATAGCAAGCTGTAAGGTATGATGTAAGTCTATGGATGAGATGAGTTATAAAGGTTAGTCACCAGGATGTCACTTGAGTTAATTCCTCGCAGAATATACATTATCAATATAAAAACAGAAATTGTGAAATACATACAAAATGCAATGTAATGCAACACAACACTGTGAACGTCTATGAACTATATGAACTGCAATCTCAAAGCACACAGCTAGTCAAAATAAGCCCATTCAGAATGATCTGTGTGCAAGCAAGAACCAACGTAAGAAGTAAACAAAAGGAAAGGAAAATGTATTGAAACTAAAATAATGACCAACCAAAAATTCAATACAATAGTAATGTTCATCGAGTATAGTGTGTGCAAGGTGAAAAACAGCAAAATATGACAGACAGACAACCAGGAAAATCCACCTTAGTAATTTAGTAATCACACAGTCGCCCACTAGTCTCCAACCTCCAAACACAAACTGACAAATTGTAGCAAATATGTCCTATTGCAGCTACAAACAAGATGAAATCGCATATTTTATTAGATGTATATAATAATGTGCTCGCTACGTTTATTTACCAAAATTAAAATTGTACCTTTATTTCTTAAATTTGGTATGGGTTGCATGATGATGCAACTTTCTGGTCAAGTGCGTGTTGAAAACAAGGGGAAAGGTATAAATCTCAGTATAATCTATAGGGCTGACATTAAAATAATAATTAGAATTTTAAAAAAGCACGCATGCAATAATACTCTAATTACATGATCACTAAATATGGAAAGGGTTCACGGCGGACTATCAAACCTTTATGTCCTTAAAAGTATTGAACTATGTATATCATATGACTCATGGTCGAAATAAAATCAAATCTAATTAAAAATATTGCCATTTAAATATATGCTTTTATATTGTACTCAAAAAGTGTTTCATATTCATATGGTATATAGACAAATCATTGAGTCTTGAATTATAAGTTTTTATTTATAAAGCTGTTATAAAATTACAAAAACAATTTTTTTAGATATTAATTACTAAATTGTCTCATGTTCTACGTAAGATAGATTCGTGATTGTAAAAATATAACATTATTAATTACTTATGTACAGTGACAGTTTTCCCTGGTTTTCTCTATTTTTTTAAAGTAAAGATGCAAATTATGGATTTTCCGGAAAATCTAGACAACATGATGGATGTAATAATTGTAGTATCTGTAAAAGCTTGTACCAATAGCTCTGCGTTGTACTCAACATATTTTATTTTTTATTTACAGTCAAAATTGATGTGTATTTTCCTTTTTCCTTAAAAAGGAATGCAGTGAATGCCCTGTAACTGATTAAAAACACGAAAACCAGACATTTTTTCACATTTCCCCCTTTTTTTAACAGAAAAATTCAATTGCCTATTATAACAATAAAATTGAACGATTTTTACCTTTAGGACTATACAAAAATACAGCCTACAGTCTTATTACAGTTCGTGAGGATGTGGACTCGATTGCCTTATCTGTAATTAATGTCGGTATCAGTGCCTGAAGTGTGGAAAGCTATTTAGACTGTACTATAATGATTCCGTCGAAGTCAAAACAGACACCGACAACCAATCCAGACAGCAAGTTCATTGATTGCTCGCAAATTAGTGCATACACATTTCCCTAAACTTGCCATTTGTTTGGATTTACTTTAAGCCTTTTGCCGTTTGCTTGCAGGCAGACCGTCAACAATATAAACGAGGATATCCTCAACTATATATCTATACATATAGTATAATGGAGACACGCGAGTGCGAGTAAGGATGATGACGTCAAAAAAAGCAGTCTAAATATGTTTGAATTCAAATAAAGAACAACTCTTGAATTTAAAAACATCAGTAATTTTTAAACAGTTTATCGTTGTGATATTATCAACATCAACTCACCAAGAAAACATGCAAATAATTCAAGGAAGGAAACTTTGTAAAAATAACTAACGCAATGCTCACAGGATTTTACAATAATTTACAAGTTTCCTCTAATTACTGATATAAGCATACCCGTAAGATATTTAACATTTATGCAAAAATTAATATAGTTTCACACGATTTCGGCGGATCCTTTAGTTCTATCGTAAATTGCTTTAATTCGCTGATTCGATGATCAGTTATTGCAAAAAATTATTCTTTGTATAATTTTGGACGATATTTAATGACAAAATTTTGCTTGTAGCAAAAGTGCAGACCACCTTTTATTTTGTAATTTTTCAAACCTGTAAAGCGTAATTTAAAAAATCGTAAATATAAATAATAGACAATACAAAAATTTGTTGTATTTTAAAAATAGAAAATTAATTATTTCAACTTGTGGCAGTTCTTTTAAAAATGTACATAACTTCCATAGGATAAATGAATTCGACATCATGACGTAAAACTTTTATTGCAATACAGGAAAACTCATCCTCGCTACTATTAAACGCTTTCTGAATAGAGACGGCAAAATGTATACAATTAGTAAATAGATCATATGTGGAAATACTGACTCACAGTATACAAATGCTAAGTGCAGCACGACACAAACAATACACCCAATACTTTTGTAGTGGATGTAGGTTTAATAGTATTTAAATTTGACTTCGAACAAGAACCAGGAAATCCTGCTAAGTTTCACCAACACTTTGTACTTATGGTGTATATAGTCTTGAGTTTTGAATACAAATAGCTACTTAGGTCATAATATTATGTACTTATGATTATTTCAAAGTACCTATGTATATAACCATTAACATTAAATACATCGATTTTTGTTGGTAATAACAAATTATTAATTAGCTGGAGACGCAGACGTCAAAGGAAAAAGTATTTTAAAAAACATTCTCCAGCTTTACACAACTCGTCCTGGTTTGAGTTTGAGCTCTATCAGTCGTCGGTAGCATTATTTCCTGGATAAATAGTGACAAAATTATTCAAAACTATTCACGCTGTCTGCCCAATGTATAATTAAAAACCTATCAAGCCTCAACTTCGGCTCGTTTTGCAATGGGGAAACTGTAATAAAATCACAATAATCACCGCTTGGATTTTTTTTTAAGTCTTACAAGTTAGTAGTATGGCATTGGTAAACAATCTGAAACTGAACGGTGACTTACCTAAAACACCACGACCATACTACCACTCTACCACTACTGACTAGTGAGGATTGACTTGGCTTAGTTTTAATTCTAATTTGTAAATACCACTTTAAATTTTTATGTAGCTTTGAATTTTTAACAACATTAAATTCATAGTATTGTCTGTTGACTATGCTAACGACATAGACAAACTGTACACTTCATTAACGCACGTGTTGGTCCAGCCTTTGTTTTTCTTTTTAACTAGATGCTTCTTTCCTGCTTTTAAAAATAGACCATGAAACATTCCAAACCTATGAGAGAAATACAAGTAGCACAGTTAACATTTGTACAGAATTAACCATGCAGTATAAGTACAATTAAAATTTTAAAGAAAAATAACAGAAAAAAGGGGGGAAATAGGAAACTTATACTACACATTTCTTTATGATTTAATTGGAACTAAAAATCTTAAATTAGTTGAAAAAAATAATGAAGACGAAAAGACTTACTATTTACTACACCATGCATGAGATTGGTATTGACAAGCTAAGTGAGTCTCCAATCTGCTCTTCATCTTCATCTTTAACATCCCGCAGTCGCAGTAGTATCTGTATAGAAACATAATAAAAGGTTAATAGTGATGTAATATAAAGTAACTACTAGGCTTTAAGCGGTTCAATTCCTATACGTGAGTGCTTCTCTAGTTCTAGTTTAAAGAAGCAGATCATTGGGGCTGCATAAATTCACACAGATATTAATAATTCGCATAGATTTTATTTAATATTTCATCCTTCATCCTTCGTTCGTGATCCACATCTTCATCTAAAAATACTAGTATACTCACTAGTCAGCATCATAGAAGTATCCTCATCCTGACACAATAGACACAGTATATCTGCTTAAGTTCAGTATCAGTAATTCAGACATACAAATATATAGGCATTAACACACATAGACGATTGTGAGGTTATAACAGAACAGAGAAACATGTACCGATGATAGTAAGAAGAAGCACTGCTGTAGTTTACAGAGATGCAGCTGCAGGAAAATTTCTATTCCATTCAGCTGGCTTCTCGCTTTTAGATCAAGCTCTCACACTCCTGGCTTCGAACTAACAACTAAAAACTGACTGCAGAAAAATAATACATGTAATTCAGTTTCAGTTAACAGCATTCAGTTGGAAGCATTTGCCATTTGCCATATTTATTGCACACTGTTTGCAGAAAAAGTGCCGAAACCCTCGAACCTTGTCGTCTTGCCTTACCACGTATATGACTTCAGTCACATTGAAACTTTGTTCCTGATCAAACGTACTTAGCAACCCGCTCCATATAGCTGACAACATTAACAAATTGACACCTTTTTAGAACTATCACTTATCAAATAATATACTGTGCAATCTTATAAGGAATATAGAAAAAGCTATCCCTACATACTAATTAGCACATACCTGTACATATAACGAAGAACTATAAGCACACTCGTCTCTCGTATAATTTATCTCACGAAGGTACCTATCTTATTTCCCTTCTAAATAACTCCAATCTGCTATATATACATAATATTATATATATACTATATGGGCAATTTACAATAACAACTTTAACTTTACATTTTGTTTCCAACAACGAGCACGCACAATCACGATTAACGACGCTGATGCCGAAAGGATCGAGTAATTTATTATATTTGTAATAATTACCACCGTGTAATTTGCTATACGTCAATCAACTCGACTATCATCAATCCTAAATACTACTGACTAATTGTTGACTATAATCAGCCTACTTATTAAGTAATTATTTACTTATCGAAATTTATGTAATTTAACTTTACTTAACTGACCATTTAAACGAAGAAATATCTACGTCATCCTTCATCCGTACCGGCACCGGCATCCTTACCGGTAAATTGATTTTTGTTGAATCCGTTCGCCCTACAGTACAGCTGACAGCCTTTTATACCTTCTTACGATTAGTTGACCGTGCTGATCGTGTTTTGTTTTCCTGTGGAATTTGATGACTTAAATAAGTTTTGCTGTTACTTACATGTTTCGTTAACGAGCTGAAAATTTGGGTTTTTCAGCTATTAATGACAATAATTAACTTTCAATATATCCACAAACATTGATATTAACCAAGTCAAAAAATTGCGGTTAATAAATTACCAACTGTGCTGTCGTACTTTGCGACCAATTTTTGCACTTGAACTGTGCTGACGTCACTGACGTGTAAGTAAAAGCTAAATAATACTAACTAGACTAGTAAAGCGGAAACGCAAAACGACAAGTAAGTAAACGTAAAGACCTCCAGACATCCGTTTTCAAAACCTCAGCATTTTGTTCACTAGTGCCGACAATTTGGGACTTGGGCACTTGGGCTTGGGAGCAACGTCGGACAAAGAAAACAGCCACCAAACAGTGAAAACTAGTACGCGTACATAACCGAAGCGAAAACGGAAAACTGTTTTATTTTATCGGCTTGTGGATTAGGTTTTCCAGTTTGAATTGCCTGCAACATCACGCCACGAACTGACAACCGCATTTGTTTTCTATAAACTGAAGCATTTTATAATTAAAATTAATTATAAAGTTCTCATCTCATCAAAAATCAACATTCAGCGTGACCCATCCGCAGTTCAAGTTTTCCCAACATTGCCCAACACCGATACAGTCAGCCTCCAGGTACTAAAAACTAACTTGCATTCGATTTTAAAGTAAATAGTTTCTTAGTTCGAAGTTCTTTAGTTATAATAAATCGGGGTTTCGATTCCAAACAAAGCAAAGTGTCAAGCGTAGGCGTAGGAGGAAGTTTGACATTGAAAGTATTTCGTAGTAGTTAAAGTATGTAATGACTTGTACCTGATTCGAAGCGTCGGTTGTGAATTACTTACTAGTTGGTACTTACATCAGTTCATGTAGGTGAATATAGGTATTTCAATAGAAAATATTTGATTTCTGCATAATTATGTAAAAACAAATTCAAAATTAAATCCCATCTTTTCTTGACTAACAATTTAAATTAACTCACTAATCACAGCCAGGCCAGAACTATAACTTTAGAGAGATTGAATTGCATAACTAATGAATAATGATTATGATTCGAGAGAAATAGAGAGCAGCGGATGATTGATATCGATCAGTTTCGATGCTAGACTTCGTCGCCTGTCGCCTGTCCGCTTGATCGACATCAACTCTCAACTCGGCAAACAAGCACCTGTCATCCAGGCCAAAACATTTTGACATTAAATATTCAAGTTCTCAATACGAGTGAAATGGGAATAGTAAATAGTTGAGCATTTCAATAAGTTTGAATGAGTATTTGTTGACTACCATCTGTCTAATCTCTTGTTCTTTACCCACTCCAAAAGTGTGTTTACTAACTCCATACAAATACTGAATTATACTCAATTTATTTTAAGAATAATCATAATGGTTGTAAGATGCCAGTTGTTTTTATTTATATGTATAGCATAGGTCGGCATAGGATGTATGGTAAACACTTCAACAGCAGTACGTAGATTAATCTTCTTTTTTATGTTAATGTTTGCTCAAGCCTCAACAATATGATCCACCGCGTTGACTATATATATGTTATATTAATTTATTAGTTTAGGTATTTTTAAATTGTACCTATTATATTTTCTGCTTATTTTTATGTTTATTGCACTTCAGAATTAAATTTGTACTCTAGCGCTTTTATAACAGCTCACGTTATGACTTGACAGTTGCAACACTTTGCAGAATAATAGAATTGCTTATAAATATAAACAGAGTAATATAGCACAACAATGACAACAACAAATAGCAGTGGAGAAGCACACTATACTATATGAGCAAGACCTGTGGCTGTGGGATTTCGAAATGACAGACAGATACTATTCTATTAACGTTTTTTTATGTGTAATTTGTGTTTCAATACCTTTTACGCCTTTAGCGTGTGACAGACAATTTTATTACTAATAACCCATCCTTTTTAAACGATGCGATGTAAGATCTTTCAAAAATAATATAGCAACTAATAATTTCATTCATCGTTTTCATTATTCTATTTTGTTTTTGTTCAGTTTTTTAACAGAATATTATATTTCGCTGGGCTGCGCTGCGCTGGCTCAACTCACTGCAACAATCATGATTACAAATGCCACGATTATTATAGTGTTACCAACTAATGTTGGGAACTTTTAGCAGAACAGAAACTTGGAAACCTCTAAGCATTAAATCATTTCTATTATTTTACACTTTAACTCTAACAAGGGAATGGTTTCACATGGAACCCGTGGATTTCAATGAGTAATGTCTACAAAAATCAGGCTACTTTTAAATAGTGGGGATCCAAAGTAACTCGAGTGCATTTTGCGTTGTTCGGTCACAATAGCCCGCCAAAGTTTAAAAAAATTCAAATTTTAATAGTTTGCCGCCCTGTAGCTTCTATACAGTTCTCATCCGATTTTGATGAAATTTCGGTTTTTGTGATTCTTAGGCTTTATACTAAAAAGTAATTTCAGGATTTTGAAAAATTCAAAAATTTTCATTTTTTCGAAAAAACGGTGTTAAAAAATTGGGCCTCAAATATACTCATTTCTTGGATTTTTTTCAAAAAAATGAAAATTTTCGAATTTTTCAAAATCCTGAAATTGCTTTTCAGTAAAAAGCGTAAGGATCCCAAAAAACGAAATTTCATCAAAATCGGACATAAACTGTAAAAGTACAAGGGTCGTAAAATATTAGAATTTGAATTTTTTTAAACTTTGGCGGGCTATTGTGCCCGAACAACGCAAAATGCACTCGAGTTAGTTTGGATCCCCACTATTCAAAAGTAGCCTGATTTTTGTAGATATGACTTTTTGAAATCGACGGGTTCCATGTGAAACCATTCCCTTGTAAGTAAGAACTGAGCGATATCCACGTCGCGTCGTCAGGAACACACACAGAGGAACAGACATCTCTATAATATTATCTGCATTAGCATAAAATTCCAAACTCAATCTCAAACATTCAACGTTAGGAACAAATTAATTTCCCATTAAGTTTCATTCCACAGTTTTGAGTGTTATGCACATATTAAAATTGAATTGGTGTGAGGTGTAAAACCGAGTTAGTCGATCACGATCTCGATATCATAAAAGAGTCAAGGTAATTCATGTTAACGAACAAATTCAACAAAAATTGAAAGCAATTTTTGTTTTGTATTCTTTTTCCCTATCAGCTCTATATAACTAAACTCAAGTAAGTCGGAACGACTCCGTCTCTATATACTATATACGCTGCTGTTGATTGTGAGTGAGATGTGACTAATGCGCTCCTGAAACTACAACAAACGCAAACATATTATATACGTCTAAAGTTGAATTAAATCACATCTGTGCCTATATAAGAAGCTTATAAAGAAGTAAAAGCTAGCGAAAACGAAGAGTACAACGAGGAAGATCCACGTAAACTTTCGCTGATTTAAAGAAGAGAAAAAAAAATCATTGTCATCCGATTTCTTTGAATAGTTCGAGTGAATATTTGCATTTGATTTTCAGTCAGCTCTCAGTTCACTAGTTGTCAGGCAAGTCACTAGTCTCACGAGATCTGCCATTAGGAAACAGTATACTGTAACCATCATATTTGTTTTTAGAGATTTTACTATTTAAACCAGTCACCAGTTATCAGACGTATACTTCTCTGTACCTACCCGCAAGGAAATTATCAATCAAGAGTGTGTATACATACATGTGCGTGAAACCAAATCTTCATCACACATACAAAATATACATTCATAATAATAATATTATATTCTTCTTGAAGCGAACTTGTTTAGCATATTCAGTAAATTCAACAAAAACAGTGTTTTGCAAAAATATCAACATCAAAATCACACAACAGCCTGACGAAGCAAAAGGGAAAATTTTAAGACAGGGATTTACTGGAGATACACCTTGAAGGTATAGGATTTTGCTATTTTTACTCTTGTTGCTATGCCATTCCGGAATACATGAGGTTTATAATTTAAAAGTCATACAAGTCGAAGCAACTATACTTAACTACAACTACACTAAACTATGCAAGTAAAACAAGTCTACGCAATATGTGTAAACTCTCACTCTATAACTCCATACTAGACCTCCTGTAGCCTGCATTATTGAGAACTGAGACGACAAGACGGACGGGAAAATCTTGAATGTAATTTGAGTTCATTTCAGAATACTTTCAAAGATTAACTCTATGTATATACCTTCTGTGGGTCTTGGTCTTGCTAGTTTTCATTTTCATTCTTGTTCATATAGGTTTTTCTCGTGTAATAATTTGAAGGTAGTTTATTGACTCATAAAACTACATTTTACATTAGCATTTTAGCACCACCAGAATATTTTTAAGCGCATAGCGCTGACTGGAATCAACAGTACAGATAGATGCAGAATCAGGATTACAGTGCCACAGTGCATTATGTACGTTATTATCCATTTCTCAGCGAGTTCAAAAAAGGAAGAATATGATAATAATAATTATTATAATTTTCCTTGTGTAAAGCTTATGAATAGTGCGAGTGCCAGTGATCCGATGCATGATGTTGGTATAGATTGTCGATCCAGTTTTATTTGATAATTAATTGTGTTCGCATTAAATAATATTACTGCCTGAATACTGGTTTGGTTTAGTTAAGAAAATAGAAATAGATAGCTACCATCATTAAAATGTCTGTTTCTATATTACTGATATATGAACGTCGAACGTGTATGACTTTGACTTTGTCATGATCTCATATGAATTGTGACTAAATAGTGAACGCTCTGACTAGTGAGATTTACTTTATATGGGTGAATTGTAAATAATATCAATGTCAATGTCATTAGAAACCTCTGGCCAGTGCCAGTGCCAGTGCCAGTGCTAGGACTAACCACATCGACATCCTCCCTTCTAAGCGTATTTAGGTACCTGCTTGTACTCCATGTCTTATTTATTTGATTTTGACTATAGTGAAACATTTTTATGTGTCCTCTGCTCATTCTAAATCTCAAATTCAATGTTAAATTATAGAAGCTTGAAGTATGGATGTCGAAGTCAGAAAAGCTTTCAAATTTAAACCCAAATCCTCAACTAAACTTTCAATGTTGAGCAGTTTTGAGCTTTCAATACTCACTTCACCGGGACCGGTGTCGGTACCGACACCGGCTAAATTAGTTCTTTGACTTGTGTACAGGTACTTGAAGAACAAATCGTGCGTAAAAATGAAAACTGAAGTGGCTTCTCTCCTTTCAATCAATTAGGATGATACTCACTGTCTTTATTTACATCCATGCCTATATACATATATTAAGTGTATAGAAAGGTATAGCAGAAAGCAAAGTTACACGTTTGAGTAGATACTCACTAGTCAGTAGTCAGTCAGATACTTATGGATTTAGGTAGGTCTGTAAGTTGTATAACAACAAAAATGTAAATTCAAATCAACCTGCAAGCTAAAAATCCCAATGTAGGTACTATTACATTGTATCTCACTATAGTCAGCAACACAAACGTAGACGTAGTCTAACAAAAATCATATAGGTAATTCTGAGCGTAATACTCATTGTAACACCGTACAAAATGATAGAAGGTGTAACTTTACCACGTACATCATTAACATTTGACTTATGGCTTTGATTTGACAGCAATAAAGAAAGTGAAGCACACGTATTCTAATTTTAAGTATGTACTGCAACTGCTACCTGTATTGCCTGTATGAAAATAAGTATGGGATTTTAACCTGCTAAAAGTAACTACACATTTTTTATAATTTTTTTTAAATAACCCAGGATCCCGAATCCCGAGTGCACAATACATATTGTGTGTTCCAAGAATGTGCTGATTTTACAAGCTGTGAACAATTAGCAATTCCACGGTTTGAACTTCAATCTGACTCAGCTGCAGTTGTGGGCTGTGGCTTTTTTTTTGCTGGCTCTTGCCCTTGTCTTGTATTCCTATAGCTTTATGTCAAGCGGATATGTGAGAGTGAATACATTATATTGTGTATACTACAGATATAATATCACAGTGCACGTGTCTGTATGAATGCTATTAATTACGTTATTATGGAATACGTTTTCTGCACTGTTGGCAAAGCTTACAATGTCAATGGGTAATCTAATAGAATAGTAAGTGTATTTAAAAAAATTATCATAGTATATTATCAGTCACTATTAAAATGTATGAAAGCGTATGGTTATATAGAGTGTTCACTATTCTAATATCTATGAATACATATTAGTTATCTGTACCTATACGCAGTATCTGTGAAAAAATTAACTAGCGTGACTAACTCGGGATAGAATTAAAATGTAAGTGTTGGTCGAGTGTAGAGTGTAGGGCAGTAAAGTTGTTTGAATAAACTTATTGTGAACCCGCGAAGCCAAATCTAATATGTAATACAACGTACCTACCATGATGAGATACTTTCGATAACGTAATCTCATAGTGATAATTATTGCACGGGTATAGTTCTATGAATACGATGTAGGTATGTATAACCGTACATACATTTTTGATGCAGTTAAATACGTTTATACTTTGGGTTGTAGACACGGACTTATTGCTTTAACTAGGGGAAACAATAACGTTGGGCATTTCAGGGGGGAGTCCGGGGGAGGGAAAGGGTCTAGCTGCCCTATCTTGTTACATAAACGTACATACTAAAATTTATTAATTTATTACGTAGAGGGGGACCAAAATAGTAGGACCAAAATAGTTTTTTATATAACGCTATTTTTGAAAGCTCCCTAAAGTTACGTATTCAGCTTAAACTTATTGACAGTATTAAGTTAACTAAGACGCGATTAAAATTTGATGCACGTGCTTGTATATATTTCCAGTTGTCTCGTGGCCTTGAGTTTTAAATGTTAATTCTTTTTTGCATTGTATGGTATAATATTATTGCATGTAAAAGTTAATAAATTAATGTGCTTGTGAATATAGTGTTAGTGTATCATATTCCTTGTTAAAGTGTATCATTAATGAGATCCATTTAAATCATGTCAGTTTCTAGTTCTATAGCTTTCGAATATACCTACATGCTTAAGGTTAACGATGTGGCGTGGTTCCTATACAGATACAGTATGTAATACAGAGTTGACAGAGTATCATATTATTATAGGTTGTATTAATTTGGTGGATATATAGGTAAATATAAATCTCAATACTCAATATGCATTCATGTAAAGTTAATTTTAAAATTGTATTACAATAATAATATTTTCGATTTTACAGCTAATGGGTTATTTTTGTAGCTTTAACTTGTGTATTTTATTTTTTTTTGTGTCGCAAGAAGTGAAAATTTTAAATGGAAAGAATTTATATGTCGTTGACGACATGCACGATGCACTATACATTTATATTGTAACAGCTTACTACCCAATTATTCCAGTAACTTTTTAGGCCATATTTAAATCACCATATAAAAGCACGAAAATCACGTGACATTAAGATTGTTTGTTGTATGATTTTTAAATATTCTGGAAAAGCTGAATTAGTAATTGAATTATGAGTGTTGTATTTGAATGTTTTTTTTACCACATTTTCTGCCTTCTGCTAGTGTTCGATTGTGCGATACCTGAAAATGTAACGTCTTTTTGTCCACAATTATCCAAGCACTAAATAAACACCATTTATTTGCGTTGTCTTTATGTGCCTTATTTCATATTTCCTATATAATAGAAGACCCGCCTACTAGTCAAATTCTGACCTCAGAGACCCGTCTACTACTACAAAATTGCCGACCCGCCTACTATTATAGGAAATACGGCACGTGTTTCTTTCATTTTTAAATAATCAGAGAAGCAAACTGTACGCGCTTAAGAACATTCATAAATTAGAGTTCATTTTTAAACACAAAAACTTGATCTTTTTTGTAAATGTTTTAAGCGTGGAAAATCATTCGGTTATTATTGCAAATTGCAATTTTAGAAAACTTTATTATTCGAAGCTTTTTTTTACTTCAAACTAAAGGTTACAGAAAACTATACATAATACGTTCATAGAATTATCAATGTTGTTGTAACAATACTCTGGCAGCGGATGCACTCCAACACGATCTTTGCACAGATCATAATTCATAATAGAATGTTATAATTATGAAATAGCAATAATACTATTGCGTTGTAACGATGTTACTTTTTAAATCTATTATTTGTATGCCCATAAATCCTGGTCAAAATTAATACCAGTGATGCCTTTATAAATTCTGTACGAATGTTTTCATAGCATAGTTTCCTGTGACTGTGTGAGGAACTCGTAAAATGTTTTAAAAAGTACAACTTTATTATTGCTTTATTACTCGTGGGTATATTTCAGAATATTTTTACTTCTATTAAACTCTAAAGTACTCTACCCCACACATTCTAAATTACTAAAATTGCTACATACAACGTGGGATACGCAGGAGCTATCTATAATATATATGGAGGCTCATAATATAGCCCACCCAACTTAATTGCATTATTGTACTATACAGCAGCATCATAAATAAATAAGGATAAAACTATAGAAATAATAATGTATAGCTTTACACAGTGTTTAACATTTAATTGCAGGATGTAGTTTTGAATTTACTTTACCTGTACTTGTTTTTAGTAAAACTTTGCAATCTAAAAAATTACTTGTTTTATTCTTTTAAAATATTTCAGTGAGTCAAACGTGCGTAATGTAAATAGCAATAGCTACATACATGTATGTACAGAAAAAAGTTTTATATTGTATCCGTTGTAGGCTAGGTCACGCTTGATCCTATAAAAATGTCAAGTTCTGTATTAGGTAGTGACGAAGTAGTAGGTAGGCAGTGCATTAGGACTGAAATACATATTACGAATATAATTTATTATTGTTATTTTGTTATTGCAACTTTTACGAGGGAACACTCCATCATGAAATTTTATATTGTCAATAATTTCTCTGTGTAATATATTATGTATCAGCCTGAGCTTACAAAGTGTCAATTAGTCAATTAGTTAAGCAGAGGAAAAATCTGTTGTTGTTTTTGTTTTTAGCCAACCAGGAAATCTTGGATTTTGGTTTAATAGATTTTGATCATGAACCTTTGTGTCCTTTATAAAAGGTTGTCTTTGGGTCGATGAGTGTAGGTTATTTATTTCCTATATTACTTTCATTTGTACATTTAAAATGTGTGTTTATCCTTCTATCTATCTGTTTCCTAAGTAGTGCAATTTAGTCTGACTACATTGCATGTAATCAACGTTGAAAATGACAAAAACAATGAAACGGAGTATTAATTTAGTTGTAGCTGCGATTCTTGTTGTCAGTAATAGTTGGGTAATTTTTTGTGTAGTAAAATAAACCCCTACCTATATAGTATAGAATTGCGATCCCATTTCAATGAATAAATATCTAACAATTGTATAAAGAGTAAAGTATAGATATAGAGGAATACGGAAATAAGATTTGTTTCAAAAGCCAAAAGTAATCTATATAAGGCCCATCTGACATCAAAGGAAAATGCCTAATAATCTAGTATGTATATTTTATGTCTATATGGGAATAATGGGAAAGCACATATATCTGTATTTTAGTAATATTTAAATTATTCAGTGTATCAAATAGAGTCAGGATCATGAGTCGTGATCATGATCAGGATGTTAATTAAACTTGGGTAGTTATAGACAGTTACGAACTTGAACTTTTGTGTATTCTGTGGAATTTAATTTACGAATCACCTTTCCATTGAGTTGGATTCGATTCGAACATGTATATTGGTGTGATATTTAATATTACATGACTTAAATGAATTTTAGACTTTTAGCTGTTCAAAAACAAAGCATATAGTTTGCTAACTTCAATTATAAATACAATTATATTATACAGAAAAAGGTGCAATGTTTATAGGTATCAAGGTATGTATGTACTTGATCTACTGTTGACTGTATCAACGCAGATAGATACAAGCAAATAATGGATTAAATTATTGGGCTAACATTCTTTTACTGCCTGCCTGTATCTTATAGTTTAACCTGTTATGATATGTGGTGGCCACAATACAAAAGGAAATCCAAATTGAAAATTGAAATTGCATCAACTGCCATAAAAATAATAACCGCTCCTTTCCTATTTTAACCATTAGCATGTTTCCACAATTATCCAAGTTACATTCTGTCATTCATCAGTGCAGCAAAAGGAATCATATTTGTAGCAAGAAAGTTTTATGATTTCAATTTCACGGTCATTCCATTTATTATTTAGTAGTATTAGCAATACTGCTAAGGTTGTAACGGCTGTTACTGCAATTTTATAAAAAACTTTAAATTAATTTACCGTATTTTCTAAAATCGAGCGGAGTTACCAGCGCGTTGTTTTGCTCTGGTTACAATTCTCTACAGTTCACTTCAGAAATTAAAAAATATACATAGATCTACATAGTATGTACATACAAAAACTGTTAATTATTTGTATGGAAAATACTCATAACTTGCCACACTCTATATTTCAGATTTCAGAGAGACTAGATATCTCACTCATTAATGGCCGGGTCATGTGCCTTATTATAACACCCCACGCTCTAATTTAAGAAATACGGTACTACTACTTAGGGAATACAAAAAAAAGAAATGAAAGAATGTCCTTTCCGTCATGTGAGCACGAATTATAAAAGCGACAACGAGCTGCAGATTGGATTTCGATTTCCACTTCAATTATTTCTTTACGTATTCATTCTTGACGACGACTATTTGTATGCAGTTTTGTGACTTGTATAATACCTTGCAACATTTTCATAAAAATCATACTGACTAAATTTTGTAGTCTGCTATGTAATTTTATACTTTTGTTTCATTTATGTATAGAAATATACATATAAAAGTATTATGCATCTATATATCACATTAAATGGACATTGTACTATTCCTGTCGTTACAATAAACATTGTTTGGCTTTGACTACTATTATTTTCAATTACCTTTGGATTTCTTCGTTGTTTTGTTTCTTCTCATTAAAAGTAGTGTACAAAACAGCTGTTCAGCTGTATTCCTTGTAATTTTCCTTAAATGTGAAATTTTTGCAAATATAGAAATAGAAACGCTACACTCAAGTCAGAAATGCAGTATTTTTTTCCTGCTGCATTGCAATTTGAAATTATTGTGGAGACAAAAATGAAAAACTTGCCTGATTGAACTGCGGTATGTGTCCGTCTTTTTCCTATTTCCATTTTTATTGGTCAATTCTGCTATGCACTAATGTATACGACTTATATTCTTATAGCTCCACTTTCGATTGGTATGTATTCAGGATGACATATTCACATTCTTGTTTTCCAATTTAATTTTTCCTTGCATGCAGTTCATGCATTTCATATTGACGTCTAAGGTTCGGTTACGTTCGTGGTGATGGTGCGCATTGCCAATAGTAGTGGCAGTGGCGCAGATTACTATTTCAGTATGGATAGTTTTTTAGAATGGAATTTTGGATCCCGTCCAGTCTTTCAGTTTTACTGCTTGTACATTAGGCGTTTGTACTTTTTGTATGGAGGCAGAGTTGTAGGTACGTAGAACGTACTACGAAAAATGTGTAGATTAGGTATACGTTTTGCGTTTACTGTTTTTTCTCACTATTCGCCATTGGGCTTTATGGCCTTATTTACCTATCGTTGGCGGGTCCAAAAAATTGGTGTGTGTTGCAAAACTATATTCGGCGGCCATTTTTAATGAAATGCCCCTGTATTCCCCCCATACACACAAACTAATTTTTCCAGAGGGGTGTAATTTTTTGCCATATCCCTGCATTATTACACAGCCTTTCAAAGAGAGTAAAATTTAGCATTGAAAATGCAGTTTTCCAGGGGAATGTCAAGGTAATCCCGGAATGTGAGGCTTGCGTCTATGGTTCCCCCATGACTGTTAAATATTGGCTCGTCGTTGGGGTTATAGTGTTAAGGACTCTAAAAGCCCTCCCAAATCCTCCCTTGCCCCTGCATGTGCGTAGAAAAATACTTTTGACTTCGATGTGGCATTTTAAATTCCAAATCAAACACGTTTTCGTGTTTTCTTATTATTACAGATGTCACATCACGTCGCGTCGATGAATGCCAGGCTTTTTTTTAAATTGTAGATTGTTCTTTTTTTATCAGGGTTTTAATGTGGGAAATTGGAATTTAACTGGTACGCAGGATTGTAAGTATGTCGAATTAAAGCAATTCCTGATCGACTTGAAAACTTGAAACGTCCGAATATTTGTTTATTCATATAGTATATATTTGTTAGATGCAAAAGTTTTTCTAATCGTTAGTACGTTTAAAAAAATGTATTCAAGAAATTCAAAACCATTTACAGTTATTACGATTTTCTTAAAATTATTACATGGTATAAAATAGCGCGGAAAGCTAGAAAGTTTAAAACAAATATTGTAAAATATCAGCAATGTAAAGCCTTTCCTGTGTCTGTAAAGATAAAATTCCCAGTATTTTTTTTACGGTAGACTCTTATTTCTGCATTTGGATTAGAATTTGTTCATTTCTTGGCTCTTCCCGGGAATTTTTTCGTTTTTCATGTCCTTCTAAAATTAAAATTATATCCCAAATTAAATAGTTTACGTAATTAAATTCTGAAAGTAATATGCCTGGACTGTACCTGGCCGCTTAGCTTAATGATATTACAATTAATGCAATTTTTTAATTGAGCTTTAGTTAAATCGTGCAATGTTGTAGTAGTATCGCCGTACCGTGAATTTTCAGGTATTGCCAAACTAAAGCTAACATTTTTGTCTTCAGTTCACTGATTTTTATTTACTATCTCTTAAATTTCTGTACACTGGAACTGGAACAGATATTTCCTTGACGGAAATCTTTGGAAACTTGGCTCAGAGTTGGAGTAAAAGTATTACTTCTAATTCTAACACAAAATAATATTACAATTACATAAGACTATCGTAGTTGAAAGTTGAATGGCATACCTACTAGACTCTCTTGTCTGAAGCCAAAATTTAAATCCCTCTTACCCGTTCGGTCCTGTTTCTTAAACCCTACGTAAAAAAAAGTAACCTACTGACTGAGAGAGAGAAAGTAAAAGCTTTTATTTACACTGGTACACAATTGTACTTGCCTGAAAGACACAGTAACAAATATACATTATACTGTCACTCCCTGTCGCCTGTACAGTTCGAATTTAGCAAATACCTTGACGCTTTCAGTACCGGTACGATTAGTTCTTAAGACTAGTAGCTTTTGCGGGTAGTACAGTATAAGTAGTAGTAATCTGTAACTCTAATCTTTAAAGTGTATTTGTATGCATGGTAGTAATGCTGTTTACTTATGCATCCATGTAAGCAGATACTTCCATACAGCTAACAATGCGTCACAAGCAAAACTACATGTCCAAGTAACTTGAAAATCTCTGCGTCGGTGTCGGTATTATCTGTGTTCCCTTCATTTCATATCTAACTCTTTAAATACATAAAAATTCACATATGCCCATATATGCTCTAAAATTTAAAAATAAAAAATAAAAATTTTTTAAAATAAGTAAAACTTTCCCTCGTGCAAAATTATTAAATTATGCATAATTCATGTCATAAATTGTGATTTAAAACTAAGATTTTTGAAAACTATTGAATGTATTTTTATTATTAGATTAATAGACTGAACTGCATTGCGCCTGTCATTCAATATTAGTTATACTTTACTGAGGAATTTTATATATGTACTAGATGTTTGCAACTATGAATGGCAATATGTGCGTTAATATTTTTACAATAATAAATTACACTATATCTATAATAATAATACGGATTAGCACGTGCACATTACTGAGGCTCTAATTTTTATTTCCATTCTTCTTAAATAATCTGAGGACCAGTAAGCCACCAGCCAGGGGCCAACAGTGCGAGACGAAAGCCAGTTTCTTTACAGAGGAAAATAAAATGTATTACTAATATTAATATTTGAATAAGATTATTATATATATTTGTATGTACGATAAGATGTGCATATAATATTATGTATTAATACTATTCTTCTTTGTATGAACTTACATACCCGCACGTTCTACAGTCATCAAACGGAGTACGTACTAAATTACTTACCTATATAATAAATTGAATCTTTTATGCACAAGCATGAGTGCGCTCAGGTGACCTGAATTCCATTCCTCCTTGGCTTTGGCTCTAAAACTTTGGCAAATGAAAACGAGGCGATCATAATAATTCTTCTCACTTTCTCATGTATGAAAATGAAAGAGCGTGATAGCACATAGTAAGTATGTACAGTCCCCGCCGTATATGACATTTCATTATGCACTATATAAATACCTATACTTATATGTGTGTCTTGTCTCATATAGCGTCTATCCTCTGCCGCCGTTGCGTTGTTGTCGTTGATCTCTTTTGTAGTCGATCATCTCTGCATGATCTTAACTTGAATTTCAATCTTTATCTCACCTTACAAATTCCAATGTTGAGCGGAGGTATAGGTACTATTAATAAAATATTGAATGTGCCTTAATATTTTCTTCACTACTATGCTGTGTAGTGTCGACTTGAGTTTTAAGTGCTAACGCTTAGTTAGTATATGTAATATGTGCAATATAATATTTCATATGCATTACGTGTGGCGTTCTGTCAAGTGTCAAATTTGGCACTGCATCTGATTACAGTCGATTGTAATTCTGTCGCTCATAATGTAGTCCTCAAGATTTACCTATATAATTGTTAGTAGTTTGGTATAATAACTATTCATATAGTGTGTACTTTATTAGAAAAAATGTTACATGTAAAGTATATGCCACACACACTTCACAGTACACACGTATTACAAAAAAAAGCGTTGTTTCTTCGTCGTCAGACACGTAACGTGTGCACTTCATTGTTTTTTTGCAGTTTGTAGAGTGGTCTGTCTGTCTAATAAGCTGTCTCCTCTTATTATGTACCTACGTAGACTTGACCCTCAGTCCACAAATCGCATCTACATTTTTCACACGAGTGTGAAGTGGAAATAATGTATAGATAGTTTGGTTTGCACCGTAGTCCGTGACTGGCCTGGCCTGGTCTGGTCTGGTCTGGTATTGGTCTGACACTGGTAATGGCTACTGCATATTGTCACGTGTTGCATCATAATAAGATTATGTCTATGTCTACGTATTGCATAATTAATAATACTTATTATTTTTTATATAATATTACGCTATGACACGTTTCTTGTGCATATCATCTTCACAACTGAAGATCACTATTATGTGGACGATGTGCAGGATAGAGTATATACCTACAATTTATCAACCTTATAAAAAATAATTCAGAACAGACAGTCAGAACGTTGATTACTTAGTTTTCAACTTGGAATAAATTACTGAGGACAGAATTTTATTTTTTGACTTTTATTTTACAAAAAAAATTTTGTATTTGACGTATATGAACGCAAAGGAAAGAATTCATACTAAAAGTCATATGTTATGATTTTTATTTGTTGATGATTGTAATTATGATGGGTTATTAATGGGAATTCCTTTGGATTTTGACAGATGACATGATCCTGAAAAACTCAAGTGAGAAAGTGCAAGAATTTAAAAACATTACTATTGTATAATGAGTTGTATTCAACTACCTCGGTAGGTAGGTTACCTTTAAGTAAAGGGACTGCCTTCAGTCTTACTGTGCCCCACAGCAACTCATCCTGTGCTATAGCATGCGTAGAGTGCACGCTATGTACATTTTAAAATCTAGCTTTGGACTACGACTACACAATCCATGCACTAAATTACAATCTTTAAACAGCTACATAACAAATAAGTAAATTCATATTTTTAAAGTTAATTTTCCCTGAAATTTAACAACAAATTTGTTTAAGGTAAATAAATAAATTGAAAAATTGACGTCACAAATAATTAGTACCTTGCTGTTATCTATAGATACGAATGACAAATATTTACTTTGGGATTAAGGGCAGTGAAATAACACTGCCTTTAATCGTTTGTCGGAATTTATGACAAATACATACTGTGAAGTACCTACCAAATATAATTACAAAAATAATTACCCTACCTAGAAAATATGAAGGAAAAAGTGACACATTAAATAAATAATTTCTATAATGAACGTTAACCGAGTTAGATAGTTTTATTTAATTCAAAATTCAAAGAAACAAATTTAAAATTTCGAGGTTATCTACTTGCAATAGGAAAACAATAATTCCTTATATAAGACATGCTCTTCTTCTAAAACTACCTAAGGGCAGTTTTACTTCATTAGTAAGTACCCTAGTTATGTTTGTGTTAATATTATACAGTGAGCAAGTACAAAAATACCTCAAATACTGCGAATTAATTTGTAGCTCTAGAGATGCAAATCGTACTATAGCTCGTATTTACCTACAGCTTCAGCACTCCTTCAGACATGGTTTGCATCTTGGGCGACAGTTCCAGTTTACTTAGTTAGGTAGGTGGATAATGGCAATGGCATACATCATTAGCATGGACTTGCGTGGGCTATCTGTCCATAATATGTTACTTTTGTTTGGTGTCAAAATTTCACGGTGTTAATGTACTACACATTTGTATCTGAAAGGTTAAGACAGTGGTTGACTGCTTTGATATCGATAATAGGTTATTTTTAAATGGGGTTTCCTTAAATTGTGCTTTGGACAGTATAAAAGTATATAAACATATTTTATTGTAATTGTATAACTATTTATTTGACCTCGTTGGTAATTTAAAACTGCGATTAAGGGTGCTAATGCAAATGCAAATTACTATAACGACTACTACCAACTGTGCTATGTACATATATCATTATTGCAAGGCAAATCTTTAATTTAAGTGTGATTCATTCAAAAATCCAGGTAAACTTGGAGTATTTCATACAGTATTTGCTAATTCCTTCCTTGAAACTATTAACAAGATTAGCTATTAATTATTGTCATTAAAACTGTGAAAACTAGTTGATTAATGTTTTTTCAAAGAAATTTTCAAAATTATCTGCTGTTTACATGAACGTCCATCCACCTATAGATGGGCAAATGTTTAGTTTTATTTGTAATCTGTAACTACTTACAATTAGATAGTTTTTAACTCTAATAACGCACATCGTATCTTAGAAATAAGTTGTTACTTAAGTAAAACCCGTTTTGTTTATATTTTAATAAAAATGCATAATTTTTCTAAACGTATTTTATCGTTCGTACAAATTTCATCCGCGTGATTTCTCCCATAAGATTTGGATTCGTGAATGGCTTAATTATTAAAGTATTATGTGATTTCTTTACCAATTTACTAGTGTAAATTTTATGTATTTAAGTTTGAAATAGCAAACTCAGGCCTAGATCCAGTTTTTTGGTCACATACTGTATATTTATAAACTAGGTAATTTTCCAAATTGATCTGGCTAAATCTGCAATTAAAGTTGTATTTAAAATACGTCATTGAAATTAATATTATACTTTACAAATTGTAATCGTTGTAAAAAAACAGATAGGTAAATATTACTTTCGTCAGCTTTTACTTGCACAATAATTTCAGGATTTTCCTCCTCTATTCCCATAACTATCTGAACACGTCTCCTTTTTAAGATGATTCCTTTTATGAATGTATTATGAACTTTGACTATATTCAGTGGATTAGATATTAAACAGTTCTGCATTCTGCATACTGCGTACTAAATGTACTAACTCGTAACAACCACCTATGTTCGTTCAGGCTCCGGCTTGGCTCCAGTAGTATTATCTTGACTGATGTTTTCATTCAAGAAAATTGATATGCTTGAAAAAAACTATTAATGAAATTCCAATCTCTAGCAACACTGTGTCACTGTGTCACTCTGCTTTCTTGCCTTATTTAAATGTTCATCATGTATTTAACTTTTAGAATTCTTTCTGCATTTTTATGTGCACTCTGTATTCTCTGCAGTATTCAGTATTTTCCCGAGTGTGGCTCTGATTATACCAAATAATTATTTTGTGTTTAATCGTATTATATTTCATCATGTAGAATGTATATTATAGAAATTTGACGCCTCTAAAATCTACATTAGATTTCTAAAAGTGTATTTTGTATTCCAAGTCACGTTAGTTTCACATTAGTATAGTAATTGTGTCAGTAAGAACATATTTGCTGTTGCCGATTGTAGCGCTGAAGTATTGCAGTGCATTGTAAAAAGTTAAAACCAGTTATCTTTAGTTTTTTTATCATTCTGATTGTTTACCTTTTTTAACGCATCATTCAACGTTAAAAATTCGTGCTACATTTTTTAAGATGCTAAATTGACTACCTCAAAACATTTATTATTGTGAGTGTACCTAATTTTGATGTGCCTTATAGTTATACTTTTGTTACTTGTGAGCGTGGCATGTATTAAGTATTACATACATCTATGTAGATACTTCTTCATTTCATATATTATGTAGACTACCATGTGTGCGGCGTCCTTGTGTGCACTTGAGTGATACCCATTTAAATAATTTACAACTTTATAGTATACCACATGTATAGTGAGTCTGATTCTCTGATTTAATTCTCATTTCGGTGTCTGTGCTAATCCACATTTGAAATTTAAAATTCAAAAGAAAAATGCAAAGATAAATCACAGGTCTGTTTAATTTATTCCTATCAATATTCCGAGGTTTCGTTTAATACGAATTTAGCGCATCATATCGGTATCGGTACTTTTTAAAGTGGTACCAAAATTGCATTTAAAATAGGGTGCATTATGCAATATTGATTAATTAATAATTACCCTTGTACCTTTAAATAAAATCTAAAATTCAAAAATCTGTTTCCCCCGCCGAATCTAGTATTTTTACGGTAAAATTATTAAGAAAAATTTCAAAATTACCTTGAGCCTTCAAGTAGGATGCAATTTGAAATCAAACTTACTCCAGTCCCAATTATTAAATTAAACTGGATTAAACTGAGGTATGTAAATTCTCCCTTTAGTTGTTCAGTATGCATATCCACGCTCCTTTTACATGCCTAATAATGACTGTTTTTAAGTGCATATTACATGGCATGGTAGGACCTGGAGCATTTAATGGGAGATATAGTGTATATACATATATGTGAAATTATACCGTGTGTCTACAGATAAAATATTTATACACATCCGAATCCTTCCTACGCCAAATCTGAAATGCGACTAGGACTAGGATCTAGGATAGGACTGGTAATTACTTTATTTAAAAGGATTGGTCCGCAGAGAACGATTGATTAAACAACCAGCTTGAAATATCCATAATTAGCCATTACCCCGTGGTTAATTGCCAAGCACAAGACAATCATTTTCTTTTCGTAGCATATAACTCTGTACATACATATTATACAGGGGATATAGTTAAATAGTAAACTGTGGACTAGATATATATAAAATATAACCTTCTAAATTTTACATTTGCCATTCCCAATTATACATACAGTTCCATTTTACAGTCCGTCTCCATTTATGCATTATTGAATTGAAGCACACGGTCGCACTAACAAAGCTTAACCAAATATATACAACGTATATATATATCCATAAAGTCGATACACAATTTAGTTTTAAGGGGAAGCCCTATATGTTAACGTGAACCTATAAATGAATGAATAGGACCTGTAGCATAGCCTCTAGACTGTAGGGAACTACGAGGTTGACTTGGTTTAAATTCATTTTATTTGCATGAGAAATTAATGTGACTCTTGGATAGGGAATTTTTAATGATAATGGCTCTTTTGGGAATTTGAATTTATCTTGTTTGGAGCTCTTCTACTCCTTCTCAAAATGTGTAGCACTCAAATGGATGAGACTCTATATAGTTATTAGTGAGACAAAATTGCCAATTGGTTATATCGTTAGACAAGCATGGGTAGGCCGAATATTAGATTTCTTGATTCTTGCACACTTAAGTTGCACATACATACATACGGCCACTAATAATACTTTTGTTCCAATCTTCCAATGCTCTTTAAATATCAGTACTCACTCAGAATGAATAATTTTAATTTGTAGAGCATTTCAAATTTGTAACAGTAATGACTATAATATGGCTACTGCTATTACTATTACTATTACAATATAGGCTTCTAATAGTTAGTAGATTGCTTTTATTCGTATTTACTCATACCTATTTAAATTTTCCTCAGGAACGCGAGAGCGATAAGGTAGAAAACCTGTTGTTATGTGTGCAGTCCATAGTTAACAACAGAAATTTACAAATTAGTGACAATTATTTTACTATCATTTTTTGTTTGTTACTCATTGGAATAATATGGCTTCTGTCGGTGTTGGTGTCGGTGTCAGTATTTTGAGTGGTTTAATTTTAGTGTCCTATAAGAATAATAATGACAACAATTTAATTGTGTACGTACACTCATGGAGTCAATGGTGTCTTTCTTTTGCGACGAAGGATTTATTATGTCTTGCTTGTTATATAGTTTAAATTAATAATTTTCGCTTTACGTCTTTCGTGCTAGAGATTTAGTTACACTGCGCATATAACTACGATTTTGGTTCTTACATTTTCCTGTTATGTTGTATTGTCCCTTGTTAGTTGTGGTGGTATAGCTGTCGTTGCCATATTATGTCGTTCTGTCGTTCTGTCGTTATGTTGTTTTTTTTTATTTTTACTGCGTACTCTATACGATAATAGTATTCCCTTGGTCGCGGTTGTTCTACTGACTTTAATTGAGACTAATTGTGAGTTTATTACTGGCAATGTCAGATTAATTACCGCTTTCAAAAACGGTGCCACTTTAACAATAAGGCTGACTACTGGCTGAGACTCTGAGACGAAAAGAAAAACAAACAAAAATAACGAAGCCTAAGCATGCATTGTAAATACCCACAAAATTGACAGCAGCTATGTTAAAAAAAACAATACAGTAATAATAGCAGTATTAACTACTACTATACTCAAATGTTGTTTAATTTATTTAAAATGTAATAATATGTATGTTATTAGCATGACAATATAGGGCTATTCACAAAATTAAAAATGTTTCGTCTAGATTTAGGATTTTAGGATACATAGTTACATACAGTTCATTAGTGATGTCGGATAATTAAATTAATTACCGTGGGCGTCAATATTAAAAAACAGGAAAGCATTACACGTTCAAATTAAAATATTTCAATTTTGAATGTTTTAAAAAAAGTGGCATGTATACCATTATTCATAAATTTTTTATCTGTTCTAATATTAAAATAATTTAGAATTGTTGCAATTTTAACTGCATCTTGTGTTGCATGTTGTGCTCATACATATATAGTATTATTGAATTATTCCACGTTTCCTTTGACACGTTTTGGAGGAGTGATAATATGATGCTGGGGGTAAATGGGTACGAGTAGTAATTATTTGCACATGCAGGCGTCTATAATATTGTAATGTATGCAGAAATATATAGAATTGAATGAAAATAAAAAAACTGATTCTGCATAAGTACAAAAGTATTATGTAGCTGCGATACACACTACTTACGGTAAAAATTTCAAGAATGTGACGTGCCGCGATTCTTTAAATAAATCGGTTAATTTCATTACGCAAAAAAGGATGTCACACTTGAGAGAGCACAGCTTGTGAGCTGTACTTGTAATCCTCGTCGTAATCGTAATAATATTAATGGAATCTTTACAATTCAGAGACAGTCTTACTGCCTTTTAGTTAAGTTTATAACCTACCTACCTAAGTAAATACCGTAAATGACTGAATACGCGCCAGGGTGCTTATTTATTTTTGTGGAATGACTGCCCGGTGTATATTATTTGCGCCCTAGTGCCTGTTTGCTAGTTTACGGTAAATAACTCACCTAGGTACTGATGTACTGAATTTTAAAATTCTGATTTTGGCAGCCTGGGCCCTGTTGCATAAAAATTTACAAGTTCACAATTACAACTTACAATTTACAAGTTACATTTCACAAGTACAAGTAAATTTGGTTGCATAAACATTTCAATGATTTTTCTTACAAGTCACAAGTACTTGTAAATTGTCATAGAAACTTGTAGCGCGCGAATTCAAACATTCGGGAAATTCAAATTAATTGAGTTGAAACTGCTGACGTCGGAGGCTACTGTTTTGGTACATTGTTAATTCTAAATTAAATAATTAACTGCATATTTGTGAGAAGTAAAATATAGCGAAAGTTTTTATATTAATTGACAATAATTTTAATTTATTATAAGCACATTTGACTGTTACTAAGCTTTAACTTATGGTTTCGTGGAGCTAATTGGAACTAATTATTAAATATAAATGGTTTTCTCTTTCTATTTTGATTTAATTTAAAATCTTAAATTTAATTGTTTGCCACGGCCTTTAACAGTATTCCACACACAGTCTATCAACTGTTAGTTTGTTTGAACTCTGGATACTTACTAAAAATATTAAATGAAATGATAATAAATAATAATAATGAAATTTCCTACTAGCCTTAGTAGGAAAAAGAATCAATCTTTTTATCATATATAAATGCTCTGCGACTTTCTACATGAATTTTTGAGTACAGCATCGCAACAAAGAAAAATTAATACAACAATTCACACTTCGTTACCATTGCGTCTTTATTTTATAATTTGATTGTTGGAATTATATTGCCATGCAATTTTATGAACTTTAAATTGTATGCAGCTAATATTAAGCCAATATTTATAGTAGCAGAGAAACTCCTAATGGTAATCAGTCCTTTTGGTGATCAGCAGCGACCTTGCTAAAACTACTACCTTTTACTACCTTTTTGTCACTGATAGTGATGTAACTTGTAGTCTTAAATACCTATACTTGTACTTTTAGCTATGTTTCTTAAAAACTCTGGCTTTATAAAATTGTAGAAGTTATAATGACTTTTTTAAACTATGTCACCTATAGGAAGCTACTTTTCCTATAATGCCAATGCTTGCTTAACTAAACTGATTACCTTAATCGCAACTGGAATTTTGAGATTTTTCTCACTTTTTTCAGACAATGACATGTGCCTCTTGTAAACTTTAATTTTTGGCACCAAATATTTTTTAGTGGATACAGAATTAACAGACAAGTACAATGGTGCAACATGCTTTACTATTCATCTTGAAGTTTTAAAGAAATGACCTCGATCACCATTAGGACAGACCCTACTTTAGTGTAATAGCAGCAAAATTCTTTGCTAGCGCTATGCAAACAGTTATAACGTGTCCATTCTAAAGTTTTAGACGTTTAGTAAAAATTTATCATGAACTCTGTTTGTACGTAAAATACTTTGGTAAGTTTCTACATTAGAATGAACTGTAAACACAACCGATGGAAAGCTTAGATCTCACAGAATTAACTACAAACTTTACTTCAAATGTAAATACTGTATTTTCGCTAATACTGCGCAGGTCATTAATAGAACGCGAGGTTCCTTCTCTAATCTTTAACATTACGGGTCACTAATACAAGGCGGGGAGTAGACCTCCGAGTTTCAATAAAATGCAGCTCGTTGTATTAAAGAAAATACAGTAAGTCAACTATTTCCTTTATTTTTGAACGAAATGTGTCACACGTCTTTCAAATTAAGAATTGTACTGCATCTTGCTCTTTAGCAGAGCTTAACGTGTCGAACATTTTTTACATTTTTATGCACTTCCGTATTTACATGAATAAACTAGTTTTTCGTGTTTTTCAAAATATTTTTGAAATCACGTTTTATAGTTTAATAATAAAATTTATGATTGCAATACTTCTAGAAGCTGCTATTATTTTTTTTGATTCCCATTTCCTATTAAAATGAAATTTTACATAGGTCCGGGCATGTGTAGAAAATATTTTACAATTTTACAAATGTGTAGAATTTTTGGACGTTTATGCAACACACACTTGTAATTTTGCTTGTAATGTGTAACTTACAAGTAACTTTACAAGTTTACAATTTTTATATGCAACCAAATCGGCGCACTTGTGATTACAAGTTTGTAAACTTGTGAACTTGTGAGCCCTTGTAAGTTTTATGCAATAGGGGCCTGATTTGTATATAGTTAGGATAGGAAGAGGACGCCGACGCCGCCGTCAGGCTAAAAGTCATGCCAATAATGGTTGAATGGGGAATGGGGATACTTTCATGCATAGTATGAAATGGTAATAGTCGTAATAATTTAAAAGTTAAATTAGCCTTAACTAAATGCACACAAATGTAAAATTTACCTTCAACTCAATAAGAACCGAACGATTTTAGTGTTAACGTTAATGGTTTCTAATGATAGATAAACTGTGCCTTTTGTTATGCCGTATAGCAGATAACCTAGGCACAGATATATAACCATTTCATTATGTAGCTTATTGATGGGTTAATGTAGCGACTGTGTCACTGTAAATGTAACAATTTCAATTTAGGCTCATATCATTCATATGGGTAGGTACGTATTTACGTACTCGCAGTACCTGTCTGAATTGATTGAAAATGCAATTATTTTATAGTGATGTGTGCCATGAGACTGAAATTGAAAGGATACTGATCATAAATCAAAGGCGAATCTGTTGTATCAAATTCCTTTTAATTTAAATTAATTAAATGACATAACATCAGAACCAGAACTTCGCACTTGGCTTCAATTTTAACGTATTTAAAATTCTGTATTATTTGCGTGCTCTATATTTACTCACTATGCTAATTTTATGAATGGATTTTTATTACGGGAATTGCTTATGCTTTCGTCAGCGTATAAAAATGACAGAGCATCATGACTAATCAGCAAATTACACAAGTACAGTAAATTGTAATACATTAAATTGGTGTTGCATTAAGAATACTTTGTCAGTCCTGATATTTGCATATGGCACCTTTGATCTAAAAATAGGAATTTTCTTCTGTTTGATGTCTTTCTCGCCTTTTCGTCGCTCTTTTTAATTGTATGCTGCTGAGCTGTGACATCACCCCTCCTTCTCCTCCTCTGAGGACTGGCCGACATCATTTCCATATTGTATCGATTTTAGCACTACGGTTTACGGTCACGGTTCGTGATTTTCTACAGTGTGTCTTATCATCATATCGTAAGAAGTGCAATATAGTTTCAATCTATGTGTAATTATCACTGTACACTTTGTTTTGATTCTATATAATTAGGATCGAGGTATAACATGGTGTACATGCATTATTTGTTGTTCATCTTCTTTGTCGTTTTTTTGTTTTTGTTTTAGTCGTAGAAGGAAAGGAGATATGTGCAATATATTGCTTTATTTTATGTAGGTCCTTTCTATAGGTATGTGTAATTATATTATATGTACATATTGTTGTGATTTGAAATTTTCTTAATAGAATTTGGCGTCTGTATGTAATGAATTTCACACGGTCGGGATTGGATTGATTGCATGTATTGCATTTCAAATGCAACCAAATGCATCCCCGTTTGCAGCAGCGGCTGTCTTTGTTTTTTGTCGTTCGCATAATTCACGTTGACTGTTGACATAATTAAACTGGCTGCAGTCTATGCCATTTCATTTTGCCGTATAGTTTCAATGCAGAATGCAGAAAAGAGCTTTTTTTATTGTTTTGTTTAACTCCCACCAAGTATCAAAGTGCAATTCAATGCGGTGAAGTGTATATAATACTGAAATTGCAACAAAGCTTTAACATTTATGTAGGTAATTATTTTTTTTAATGGTGATGGTAAGATTTAAGACAGTCTTCACAGACTTGGGTGTAAAGTGTAAAATGCCTCTAACAAAAGAGGCAAGTCATTATTTCTATTTCATTTAGTTTTATTTTTCTCTCTTATAATTAAAGTAAAATTATTGTCATTATATTTACTACTGTCAAGTCTTTCACGGCCACGTCACGTGTCACGTCTCGTTTCGTCGGCCAGTGCTAAAGCGCCAGACCATAGGCTAGACCAGACAGGTTAAATAGCACTTTTTCAAGTGCATACAGAATTTAGCTATTGAATTAAATTACAATGAAATTTATTTAAATGCTTAGTTAAATCATTATGATATTTAATTGCAAAATTATATTTATTATTATAGTGTAATATTTGCAACCATAATCATCATTAATTATTATAATTGTAATTGAAATTTGAAATATTTGATCGTAATTAGGCTCATGTATCTATTTAGGTATTAGTAAGTGATTAACGTAATTCGAACTATGTAAGTCTCGAGTACCCATTAAATATTATCTACCATATTTTAACATTAGATTACAATTTTACTTACTTGCATATACTAATACCATACAGCTGTATTGGAACCGCTGACTGTAGGTAAATACTTGCAATTTTGATTGCAATTGAGTTAGTATTTTTACATATCGTCTCTGAAGAGCCAAAATGACCCATATTCAATTAAAGCTAGAATTAAAATGAGCTATGTCATAAAAACAAAATGAGAAACATTCGTAAAATGTTAATTAAGAGTTTTTGAAAAGTATAAAATGTTCTTTTAACATGTTTTCTGAAAACTGTAAAATGTTCTATTTACATGTTTTCTGAAAACTGTAAAATGTTCTATTTACATGTTTTTGAAAAGTGCAAAATATTCTATTTAAATACTTCATACTACATGTTTCAATATTTTTGTAGCTGGGGGATATTGTTTTTAGTTTTAGCCACAAATGGATATGGGTCATTTTGGTTCTTCACTGACGATATTTGACCTTATAAATTTTATTAATCGATTCAAATTGCGATAAATATAAAAAATAGGATAGGCCGAGCTTTGACATATAATTATAGCAAATACAATAGACGTAATTGTAATATTATTAGTAAATTGTATTTGCTGTTGTTGTTTTTAGTCTTGCTTATTACCTTAAGCTAGTTTTTTTCTAAGATATGGATAATCGATATGGATATTATTGAAAGAAAGCACGTAACATTTATGGAGTTGGCAAGTTAAAGTTGTGAACCATATTTCATTCCTTTGCAGATATTATTATTTCTTGGCATGTGATTGTACCACAGTACGTGTTGTTGAATGATAGTTGTGCTGATATATTCAATGAATGGTATCGTTATCAAATAGCATACTATATAGTGAATTTCAGGATCAACAACTGACTCTTGGCATTTAAAAATCTTACCAAGCACAAACAAAAAACGCAACGATAGTAATGGTAATACTATGTAGGTGGAGTTCACAATCAGTTAGATGGCACATTTTACTTTTGTTAGCACAGTCCGCAGTCCGCAGTATTTGGGAATTTTGCTGACACTCACTGATATTCCCTATATCTCTGGCTAATGCAGCGTAATTCCATTAGGTATTCTATTCAGAGCTCATTCTATAACTGCATTTTGCATTTGAAATGTGAGTGTTAATTTTCCTTTATTAATTATGCAAAGATACTAATTAATGATTATATGAAAAAAACTATGCTAAATTTGTTTTAAAACATTGCAATAATTACGTAATTTGATAATTCGCGCATTTTGACTAATAAAAATTTTTTAATTGTAAATACTCAAAAATAGTAAAATATTTTGAAAACATTTAAAAATGTTTTTAGACGATGTCAAATATAGTAGAACTTATTCAATATGGAATCCAAAATTAAAGTTCATGCACAGCGTACAAGAATCTGTGCGGAGCAAAACATCAACGGCCTTATGACATTTAACACTTATTTTTATAAAAAAATCAGCAGAAAATATTGCAATCTATATCTTTAAAGACAAAATATACGTATAACACAACAAAATCGTTGTCGTTATTGATAATATTTCTATTTTCCTACTACAAATATAATGTTTTCCTTTGTCTCCAAATAACCTTCTGTCAGGTCACACGAGGTTGACTCTTACCACGCTAAACGATGTATTTCATTCATAAGTACAGCTAAAAATGCCTTACTACTATACTATTAATACTATACATACCATACTGTACTACTGCGATTCCTGTCATTGCCATTTGCCATAGCCTCATATATCAAAAACACTAACCAGAAACCAGAACCAGAAAAGCAAGCGCAAGAAACGAAAAGCACATCGCACCATACCACTAACAGCAGTGCGTACAAAGAACACAATGAATATAAATGTCACTCTTGTGTATAATATAGCTGGAGACCTACACGAAAATTTAAATTCAATGATTTATCTATGACGTTTGCAGTAATGTTGTACTGTTTGTACTACACAATTAACACTCAGAATATACGTGAAAAACTTAATTTAAAATTAAAAATTCATTTAATTATTCAGTAGCATTTGCTCTGGACGCCGAGCCGAGCCGATCCTATGGATACACTAATATGTAGGTACATTCTATTGAAGTACCTATACTGAAATTTAGTGCTGTAATAAAGTCACGTTTACATAAATAATCAACAAAATTGTAAACTTGACATTGGAATTCATTTCATACTTGTCAATTTTGCCTTATAGCCGGATTGGAATATTTTGAATGAAAATTTAAACTGGGAAATGTCATTATAATACAGTTCCAGTCAACGACAGTCTCACATATGCTCGATATAGTATAATATGGATGTAGTATTATTAATTTGTATCCTTTTTATATTTTAAGAAATCACGTAGGTAGGTAAGCAAAACTACTAAAAAGTATTAATAATATATACGTACCTACATAAATATAGATTATTTCTGAATTACTCATAAACTATTGATATATGCCCACGTAAATAAAATTTTGCAGCAGATGTTACTATGTATGTCATCGCAGAGCTTAGAGATTTTAGCTCTAACAAACAAGATAAGAATTGATATTTCCATATAATAAATATGGCCCCTTCTGCCTATATACCCGTTCCATAGCTCCAACAACACTATTAATATAATCATTTATTTTAAATTTATATCACGAGAGGGAAGTATCAAAATGAACCCACATCCAATTTAAGCTAGGATTAAAATGAGCCATGCCAAAAAAAACTTTTAATTGAATGGACGTAAAATTTTAACTACGGGATTTTGAAAATTGCAAAATCTTGTATTTGCGTGATTTTAAAGAGTAAAAATGTTCTGTTTATTCGTTTTTGGAAAGTGCAAAATATTCGATTTACTAGTTTTTGACAAGTGCAAAAAAAAATCTATTTACTTGTTTTTTAAAATTGCAAAATGTTCAATTTACTAGTTTTTGAAAAGTGCAAAATATTCAATTTACAAGTTTTTGAAAATTTCAAAATACTCGATTTACTAGTTTTTGAAAAGTGCAAAAAATGTTCTATTTACTCGTTTTTTAAAATTGCAAAATACTCGATTTACTCGATTTTAAAAAGTGCAAAATATTCGATTTGCTAGTTTTTGAAAAGTGCAGTATCTTCCATTACAGAACTTTCAGGGTTATTATAGATTAATTTTGTGATCAATTTTGCATTTTAATTTTATTTGCAACTTGAAATAAGTCGTTCTGATTCTTCACTGACAGTATAATATGTGTAGCATTATAATATAGTTATAATCATAATCGCATCCATAAACAGCTCCAGAATCTATATCTGTTGGAGTGCACAGATAGCAGTAATGCTCAAAATACTTAACATGAAAATAGCGATATAAAATCTGCGCATATGAAAAAGAAAATCCTATACATGGGACTATTGTAATTTATATCAAGTGAACTATAAATGAGTGTGACTGTAATGTAGCTAGTAGCTAGCTGTATTACTCCTAGTGGAGCATAGCTATATGCATATGACTTTGATATGAACTCAATTGAACACAACAAGAACGAGAGAACTAAAAGAACGACAACAGAACCAACAAACAACAGCAGGCTTGTTCACCATAAGCTAGCAAAAAAAACTTGCTAAAAAGAGTCAAGGGCGTTTGGCACATAGAAACAGGAGAGTGCAGAGAACGCACGACTCTCATATTATCATCCCACTGAATCTGAACGTATAGATCTGCTGTAGGATGTATATGTACATGATGAGAGTAAAATATGCCGTCCCTATCCTGTCCTATTCTTGTAAGTAGGTACGTTTAAGATTGAACGAAAACGAGAACGAGACTCTCTCGTCTGCAATGGGCTTAGTCATTCCATTAATTGTGGTGGTCTGTCCAACGTCAATGGTATCTAATGTCAGGAGAAGGAGAATCCGCGACTCGACGAACATGTTGCTGTTGTGCTCGCTCAGGACTGTCAATCTAAATCTGCGGAAAAAAAAGAGAATGAAAATAGCAACTACCTTTGTGTCGGTCGAGACCGAGAGACTCGAGAGCTTACTTTTTTTCTATCTCTTTTCCACATTCAACTCAATTCAACTCAACTTTTTTGAGCGTATTGCATAATATGTGTAGCATATTTTACATGGAACCTTATTATACAGGATGCATGTAGTAATGTCTCCGTCTCCGTCTCCATTTTTACATAAGTAGGTACCTATGCCTATGCTGATATTATTAAATACACATCTCTGTAGTCTGTATTTACGAGGACTGATATACGCCATATGAATATATATTACTACGTTGAACTGCTTTGAGGGCTTCGACTTTCATTTCTTCTCAGTATTTTCGCAGCTATTTTTTTGTTGTTGCCATTTCAGTTTGAGTCTTTCAGTTTCAGTTTTATTGTACTTGCGGACAATAAATGGTTTTTTTGCACTGTAGCGTAGGCTGCGGATATTTACCAACTATATATATGAGACTCGCAAACTTTTTCAGATTCGCAGATCCATTCAATCTCATATATATATGCAGTGACCGCAATAGTGGAGATACGTAATGAAATGCAGAATTTGATATGATATACGTAGGCCATTTACAGATTTTTTTTAAGTAAGTTTTTTTTTCGAAAGATTAATGACAAAAATTGTGGATACTGTCTTTTTTAGTGTTACAGATTGTAGTACTACTAATAGCACTTGCTACTTGTCTGGTTTGGTTAAACTGGTTTCTGTTCTGGTTCTGGTTTTGGTAAGACATGGAAATGCAAGTTAGCTTTACGTCATAATATGTGCGGGGGTAGGCTTCAGCTTTAATTCTGTTAATGGTTCAAATTCATTTCATACACTTAATTTAAATGGGCCCTTGGGAAATTGTTTACATTATCTCTTTGGTTTTATTTGAAGCACGTGTCATGTAGTGCGTATTTACAATGGGTGTACTATACTGGAGCACACAATTTTTAAGTCAAAGTTTCAAAGTAGAGCTTACCATTTTTAAGTAGGCTGGTACTTTGAAGTGTGAAAATATTTTATTAAAATAATTAAAATTACAAAAATTGCGAATAAAAATTTACAGTATGTATGGAATTCTACACTACAATGAGGGGAGTTCACTGAATTTAGTTGGCTTGTGTTTCATTCGGAAACTGTTCATGCAGCATATACATTATGTCAAAATTCTGTCAACGCTGGTGGAAAATATTCAAAAAAAGATTCCGTAATTCCTGCTGCCGGTTACATGAATTGGTCGGGCATTTGAATTTCCGAATGTGACAATTTTTGCTGTGAAAAGAAACACCTTTTTAAAAAGGTGCAAAAATTTAATATTACTATCTTCCATACAGTGTACCTACTATTGTCAATACTTGTGAAGGTGCCTACCTACGTACGTGTCATAGGTGTATTGTAATTTAAAGCAGTAATTAGTAACTACCTAACTAGGTGTGCACTGTGCACATAAGTACTGTAACAAAGACAGACTTCCAAACCATATGCTAGTGTTCCACTAGCTGAAGGCACTATATGGTGTAGATGCCAGACAAGAAGCAGTACTATAGGACCTAGGACAAAAATTTGCAAGTCATTTATTTTACACAGTAAACTTGAATTTAAAAAAAAATTGAAAAGTTAAAAGTGAAAATACTGAGAACGAAATCTTTAATTACAGTACTAACAACTATAAGAAACTACTGAGAGAAGTTAAGTAGTAAATTCAAAGTCACAGCTAATCATCGTAAGACCAGCTTCAAATGTGACAAAAACAAACAAATAGGATGGACGCTTTTAGCGCAGTAGCCATACGACGATACGACATGCTTGGACGTAGGTACACACTGTACAATTCTGTGTCTCGTTACAGAAAACGTTACTGAATATTTGTATAGCAAGTGAGTGAGTAAGTGCTAAGCCATCTCTTCCTTTTCAAACGCGCGCTTTAATAATTTTAATTATATGCAAGATATGTATTTTTAATTTTTAATGATGCGGCTCCTGACATTGGCTTGTCTTGCTGTTATAAAAAACAAAACTGAACGATAGATATGTTTTTAATGCACAAAAAGATATGTATATCATTTTTTATGTTTATACGCGTAAAAGGTAAGAAAGCCTGGATTCTGAATTCTAGTGCCCCACACACCCTGGCCTAATTTATATACCTAGGTGGTGGGTAGGCACTTACTAAGTTGTTTTAGCTTATTAGCTATACACTTTACTCGTCATCGTCAAAAGTACACACCTGCTACCGATACCGACCATCTACTTCAGGTAATGATGGTAATTAGTAATCACAATTTACAATTGCAATTTCCAAACGTCGACGACTATGATATCTCCGCCGAGCCACAGACAAGCGATACTTGTTTATAGTTGTTCGTGTCGCGACGCTATAATATGTGAGTGCTGCTGTATTGTAATCTGTGTTACCTTCTTCTGTTCTTTTTTACTCTAATTTTCTCAGCAGCTCACTTTTTTTTTTTTTTGAAGCCCAGGTGTACATAGAATACAGGTGTGCATCGTTCATCGTTCATGATGTGTAGTAGTTAATTACACAAAAATAAGAAATTGAAAACGATAGTTATTTTATTATGCATGTAGTATAGTATGAACGATAACTCATTTTTATTTAGCGATCATAACAGAAAACGGTAGCGTAGGCACTTAATGCAATAGAAAGCTTTTCAATAAAATCAAATTAGATGTATAGAGTATTAGGCTATATGTTACATATTATAGATACCTACATATGTAGGTACTGTACAATTTATTACAAGCTGCAGAACAATTTATTTACATATATAATATAAAATATTAATGTTTTGGTCTTGCACGCGCGTTCTAGTAAAATAAATATACTCATACATCTAAAATAATAAATACTTTATTAAAAATTTTAATATTTTGTCGCCTGCGTGATCCTTGCTGCTTGACTGACTTCATAATATCGTATACATTTAAACAGAAACAATTACAAATATGACACAAATAAATATTATTTTTCTTGCTTTGTATTTGCATTCTCGGTTTGCATTTGTGTCTGAACCTTACATTCAGAATATTTTAGAGTATATTTTTGCGATCACCATAATTACATACGTTTATTATGTCACATTTGATTTTGATAGTATGATGGTTTTGCTAAGGGTGCATGTTAATTTTACAAATGAAGTGTTATTTAGTCAGCCCATATCTCACAAATAGTGTTTAAGTAATTTAGCGTACGCAGAAATATAGTGCTAAACGCTTTTGTATTTTCCTTTGTTTTTTAGTTTTGCATTCTTTCTGCTGGGTCCTGACTATAGGCCTGTCTTTGTGTGTGCCGGTACCGGTACCGGTACCAGCGCAGGTGCCTTGGTCCCATTTATTTAGGGCTGCTAGGATAAATAAAGCTGTTCAGTAACTCTAGTAAGGTACTATGTCGTCGGATTTTTTAATATTTTAAAACTCTAATTCACAAATTCACTATATTATCATCATTGTTGCAATTTTTACTGTATCACTACATACATATAACCGTATCTACGTGTACAATCGTTGGTTGACTTGGCTCTCGTCTAGGGGCAATATAGTGATTATGTACCTTACCTACGTTTGTAGTTGTGGTCTTTATGTCTTATGTATTTTTTTACGATTATTTCATGTGGTTTTGGCAGGTTCGATTAAGTATATGTTTGATATTTCGTATTTGTATTTTGTCTAGTTTTACTTACAATTACGATTATGATCCACACCATATACTGTAAACTATATCTGTACAACGGCAACAGCCGTCATCAAGGCATCCAGCCAGTCCATGTCTGTCCATACTACATACGTACACTGTAAATATCACAGGAATTCGAATGCCTAATCGTAAGAATGCAATTTGGCTTAAGAATTAGAAAATAATGAAATCTTGTTTTTTTTTATATATTCTCTTCTGCGTACCTTGTACCATTTAAAAATCCATATCTTAATCTTCAAAGTATGCAGGACTGTACGTTTATTTACAGACTCAGACAAGATATATACATGTCTGAGTTGACGTATTTGCAACGTTCTTAAGCTTTGTATTTGTGTCATACATATACACATACATATATTAGTCATTGTTATTAAACTATATCAGTATTTTATAGGATAGATTACTACCTACTTACTGCTATAAAGGATGGCCTTTACCCAAGTTTAGGAAATTAGAATAGGTAGGGATTTTTTTTCGCGACTTTTGGCTTTGGACTTGGACAGTATCTTACTAATTATATATGCAAAACCAAAACAAAAGGCAGAAAGGAATTTTATGCAGATATAATTATGTATACAAATTAAATGTGTTAACAAACACTTACATGAGTGTGTTCAGTGTGTTGTGCATTGTTTATTCGTTGGTTTTTGTTTTCCGTTTCATTTCTGTCGCAATCTGAATCTGACTGAGGAGCTTAGAGCTCTCACAGTACTTATTTTTACAAGATAGTTTGACTTTTAGGCTTTTAATATTTTTAAGCTGTCTTGACCAATTTCTAAGGCGAAAATTCATTACCAGTCGACAGTACCGGTTAAGTTAAAGGTAGCCCTTAAAATACCTTCCTACTAGCCTACTAAGGCGCATATTGTCAGTGAAGAATCAGCATGACTCATATCCATTTTTAGCTAGAAACAAAATACACTATCTACAAAAAATTAAAACATCGTGATCCTAAAAGCATGTAAATGAAACATTTTGAATATTTAAAAATCGTGTAACTAGAAAATTTTGCACTTTTCAAAAACATGTAAATTGAACATTTTGCACTTTTCCCAAACATGTAAATAGAATATTTTGCAATTCTCAAAAGCGTGTAAATAAAATATTTTGCACTTTTACAAAAAAGGTAAATAGAATATTTTCAAATTTTCAAAAACTTGTGAATAAAACATTTTCCATTTTTTAGAAACGTATAAATAAAATATTTTGCAATTTTTAGAAACATGTAATTAAAATATTTTGCACTTTTTAGAAACTTGTAAATAAAATATTTTGCCCTTTTCCCAAACAGGTAAATAGGATATTTTGTACTTTTTAAAAATGTGTAAAAAAAATATTTTTCATTTTTCCCAAATATGCAAATATAATATTTTGCACTTTTTAAAAATTCGTAATTAACATTTTACGTATCTATTTTATGTAGTGTTTTTTGGCATAGCTCATTTTAATTCTAGCTTAAATTGGATTTAGATTATTTTGATTCTTCACTCACAATATGTACATACTCATATCGTACGCTTGAGTTTGTGTGTGGTACACATTATAAGTAAATATTGTGATGTACAAGGCTGATTTGAATTTGTTTTTTGAATAATATTATATATAGGTGTTGTAATTAATAGTACTCAGTCAAATAATGGTTGAGATCAGTTATATGCAAAATGCAAATACTAATTATTCAACTGATTCCAATCATTGCTGTGGGGCAGAGGTCACGCTAAGGAGATTTAATATTTAAATATAATTTCCCAGCATAAATTATGCAGCCTCCACCCCACCATAAGTATACCGGCACCGCCATACATCCTATGTTGCAGTACATATTCTGAGAAAGGAATTTTTTCTGCATGGTAATTATGCATATTGATTCCCATAATTCCATGTCAATACTTTGATTCGTAATTGCCTAGATAACTTTCTGATTTCTGTCGCGGCTAAAATCTTCAAAAGTTATGTACCTAAAACCTTGTTTATTTATACAATAATATCGCAGTATGCAATCAAGTGAATGAGGATGTGCAGAATATAATTAGTTTTTTTTCTACATTGTATGAATTGCATTACTACAAGTAATTGCAATTTTTAGTAAGGCCTACAGCAACATATTAAGAGCATACATAATGTATTTAATCTGGCTCGATCAGTTATGTATTATATATTGTAATTACATAAATAAAATATTATGTTGCATTTTAACTATATAAACCATAATGAAATATGTAGTGTATATAACTATAAAATGCGTAGACAAAACGATGATCGTTGATCGTATTATTTCCCTTTCATTTACGTTTTCTTCCATTGAGCTTTCAATGAGAGTGAAAGGGCGACTCTGAATACACATGTATAATGCATACATGTGTGTATAGTCTATTTAATTTTATAGGCATATATAAATAAATTCTAGGCATCTCTGTTCTGTCAAACTGTGCTGATATTTAATACTACTTGTTACTGCTTGTTAGTTGGAAAGCAGTTATAAATCATGATCATCCATGCTAATAATAATGCTTATACTCTACGGCTACGGCTAGGTCAGCTCTTGTTTGCTATTAATGTTCGCAGTTCTCACTAGTCAGTCCTCAGTATTTGAACGTGCGACGTGCATATGCTTTGGTTTTATATCTGTAAGGACGACGTACGTGATGTACGCTCTCCGCTACTTCTATTTTTCAAGCCCAGCATTAAGGTAGGCCAAGTTCTAATTGTTCGTTCGCTTTCGACGCAACCTGTCTCGTCCTGTCAGGACTCAAAAATCAAACAAAAGGGAACTTGAGCTTAGGAAAGAAAAGGATTCTTTGTAGTCAATTTTTGAATTTGATTGGAGCTACCTCTACTACCTCTCTTTAGAATATGCATATGAAAATCTTGGCTGAAAAATAGTGGTATGAGCATTTACATGTACCTACCTACGTAATGGAGTCATACCATGAATCAAAATTGAATAGCTATGAAATCAAATTCAAAATTTAAAAAACAAAAGTACCGATGCCAATTAATAACTTGTATGGGTATGTAAGGTACAGAAATTCTATCCTAATAATAATTATTGTAGGCTGTAATTCCCTTGAAAGTGACGCATAATATGTGACGAAGGAGTATAAGAAGGAATTTGATTGTATGATTGCCGCACTTTGTGTACATCCTATTCTCGCAGTCGTGCTGTATGTACTATGCAACGTAGCTATAGTGGCGGCGGTACTCTCAATTTTTTATCACAAATAGCATTATTAAATAAAGCATAATATGTAACTACTGAAGCAAAGCGTTCAATTCAGCATAACGAGGCAATTTTAAAAGAATCATAAATTAAGTAATTCCACGTATCAATGAATATTTCGTAATAAAATCTGTTTTTTAAAAAACAATATTTTCAAGCGATATGCTACAAATTATAGTAATTAATTTTATTCAATAATAATTAATTTTTAATAATTATTAGATTCTGGGCTACTTAAAAAATATACTGATTTACTAGCATAAATTTTGCATTACAGTTTGTAGAGAAAAGGTGTAAATTAGATACCTATGGTAACAAAATAGAATGCCAATATTTACCTTATGCGTTGGCCTGTTAAACTTAAGCAATAGCTTTTAGGATTGGAAAAATAAATATAAACACATATGATATCTGAAATTAAATTTAAATCTCTAGATTATGTGCGTATTCTAGATTACGTCTTTACCATATAACTTATTAGTATTCAAAATTGCACGATGAATAATTTATTGAACTGTTTAGTTTATAAAGTTTTATTCTGCAAGTGCGTATACATATTTTCTAATTTTAAACTTCATATATTATGCAAATGTAACCAACCCATAATCTGTCATTAAAACTCCTTGTCAGCAATTGAATTGGCCACTAGCACAGGTCATGTGCTAGTAATATAAGCGTATGTAATCTTTCCTCTCACTCCACTGTCGACTGACTGATGTGACAGCTTTCAATTTTTAGTATCGAAAAATATTCTACATATAATTAATACCACATTACATGTTGAACTTAGTTCTCTCATTTAACTTATCAATTTTATTACTACTATTTGAAATCAAAAACTAATAGTCTTGGCTATTTATACATAAGTTGATTCAAACTTCAGACCAGTATAGCAGCATAAAACCCTTGAATATACATACATACATAATATAAAACTGTTTGTGTACTTGTAATTTATCAGTATATCTACTTACCTCTGTCTCTGTTATTTCTAATTTCTATACATTTAAAGATTAGCAAATTAATTAAAGCGCTTAAACTCAAGTTTAAGGTCAACCTCGTTGACTCTGCAAAAATAAACAAGATTTTGCCAGTTTCTGATTCTGCTGTATTAGTACCAGTATACTATGCATCGTTGTGGTCGTGATGATGTCCTTATTTTGCAGTTGTTGGCGCTGGGATTATAGCACCACCACGCAACATGTTTTCTATTACTTTTTATATTCTACATTTTCCACGCCCTATATACATAAAATACTGTAGTAATATTCATGTAAAAATATACAATAGTAATAAGCTCACCAATTTACCCCTGAGCTTATATATAAAACAATAAATAAGGAATAGGATTAGTAAAATTATATAATAATATGGGCTGACACTGGTTCTGGTTTCTGCTGGAATCAAACTTTGTTATAATTGTGCAGTTTTTTGTTTGCTTGAACAACTTTGGCTTTACATGCCAAGTTACATGTGTTCCGACACTCATAAATTTGTGTTGTACAAAATAAATGAAGTACCTTGTATGGTTGTAGGCAGTTACCTGCCATATCTGTATCTTCTTATTTGTAAATGGAAGTATATACCTATTTTATATCAGCATTGACACTGTCTTATTATTACTACTATTATGTAAGAAAATAAACGTGCAGTAATGAGGAGGGGAGAGAGATGCCGGAGCACGAAAAACAAACGTGCTTGTGTTTCTTCTAATACTGTAACTCAAATCTTAAAGTCCAGAGATTGAAAGTGAAAATCGACCCAGCCCAAAAAGTGCGTAAACGTATACATAGTATGTCATATCTACGTGGATTATACTACTTAATACTATACTATAGTAGAGGTAGACACCGTATTTATCCGATTAATACCCCGGCAAGGCAGGGCCGGGCTTGATAAAAAACTTTTCGTGTCAAAAATGGACTTCTACCTTTTAACTTGTAGGGCAGCATTATTACATTTTGTATCTGTTTTCGAAGGATTTAATCGAAGGAATGCGGTATGTCTACTCACAGTACTCACTCACCTCGTAAGATTTGAGCTTGGCTTTGATTTTGAATTTAAATTTGAAGTACACACTTCAACTTCAATCTAATCGAAGTCAAAGAAAGTTTGTCTTATCAAAAGATTTGCATGAATTTTGCAACAACCTTAAATCCGGCCAGAGCCGCGCAGAGCCAGAACTTACATATTAACCACATGAAAAAGAAACTAGTACATACATATATAGAATACGGATTTAAAACCCTGGCTACAAAAGCTGAGATTACTAATATAGATATACCTATGTAAGTACTGAGATACTGTATAGTTTATAGTCATATGCCATAAGCCGTACCTAATTTAAATTATATCAGCAAGAAAAAAAAGCAATTTGATGAGATTTGAGATTGGAACATAAAGTGTGTATGTATGTGCAGACTTGTAGAGTAGACTGGTACTGGTACTGGTCTGTTAATATTCACACAGAGAATATTAAAATTTCTTTTGCTTCAGTATTGGAATCAGTATTGGAACTTGTATACTACGCTGTACTATCGTTATGTGTATGTACGACCTTGCATTTGCTTATGGCTGGGCTGACAGCATGGCAAAACACGGCGTCGGTAGCTTTTATACAGTCTACTATATAGCCTATACTCTTTCCTTCTTATTTCTAAGCTCAATTTTGATTTTAAATTTGAGTTTGACTGTGACTTACGGATATGATTCTCCGCACATTCATACAAAAAATAATGAATTTTTGGAGAGTATAGAATACCTTCATATGCAAAATTACTTTTTGCAAAATATTTTCATCATGCCGACGGAGATGAGGGGAAAAATAGTCATTTTAAGTAAGTAATGGATTCAATATGCAAAGTTAAGTAGGTAGGATGGTACATATAAGCAGCAAGTGCGTACATGGCCTACATGGATGGCTTATCCATAGTCCATAGATGGATCGTGAATATTAGTAAGCATGCACATATCTGTACCGATTTCCGTATATCATACCAGCATTAAATTGTTTAGACTTTGCATGTGTATTATTTAATTATTTTGCTAGAGATTATACTGGAAGAGCTCAAGTCGAAAATTGAAAAGGCTATTTCCAAACTGTAAGTGGTAAAAAGGAGTCTTGAAGTGTGTGCAGTGCAGTATCTGTATAATTTTGCTACCGTTTGAATTTTGATTAGGAATTATAATGTATCCTAAATTACAGTTCAAATACATGTCTCAAAATTGGATTTCAAAGAATTTTTTACAAGTATTTTTTATAAAATAATTTAGGGATTAAATTTCAGTATTGATTAAAAATATTTTGTAGTTTTAAATTAGCTACGTTATTTTCTGTAATCTATCTATATAGGATTATGTTCAGGAGTTTCTCGGTACTGCGCAAATAATGCTGTATATCTGTGCTTGTTTCCTTCATTTTTGTTTACAGTATTATAAAATATAACAAATAAAAAATATGTAGAAATAAATGGTTTGCATTGGTCCAGAATCAGCATCAAAAATCAAAATCATGCCTATAGTTTACAATTTTTTTATAACTAAAAGAACAGCAGCTTTTTGAACACGTATGGTATATACTCTCTGTAGTAATTTCAAAAATTCTTTTGATTTTTGAATTTTGTTTTTATGTAGGCGGCCATTCATTCATAAGAAAATACTTTAGAATTTAGAATGTATTATATACCATTTATTTTGTGCATAAATGTTGTGCTCAACGCAGAATGAGGAAAATCCGTTTACATTTTTATACGGGCATTTTTATTTTTTATTCTTGTACAAGAAAATCTCGTTTCAGTCTCAGGCCAGGCTTAAGTTGGATTTTTTTGTTTTAGCACACTTTATTTATTGTATGTGTATAACTACTTGAATACATGTGTACTAGGTAGACACAAATATACATATATAGTTTGATAGTAAATAGTATACATAATCAGAATGTAGAATATCTATACAGCTTAAAGCACTTCTCCATATGTGTAGCAAGTCATGTCTCTAAGATGTTAACTTGCTGGTGCTGATGCTGGTATGTATCTCTCTTGTCTTCTCTCCTTCATCTTGTCCTTCAAGGTAAAAGGATTCGCAAAGTTGAAATCGCGAAAAAAAATCTATTCGTGCTCCAGTGAATCCCGTCCTATTTTTTATCCCTCCTCCCTTTGAAACTCAACTCCATCCAACTCTCTCATCTCACTGCACGGCACTGCTCTCTGATCTGCACTACTCCTCTCCACTCTCCATTGCTGCTCTGCTCTGGTGCTGTCGCTATTCATTATTTACGCACCCTTTGAGACTTTTTCCCCTCTTATTTCATTCCACCTATTTTGTCTTCGTCCGCGAGCTCACATGTCTAATTCCTGATATGTATACCCGATGAAATTTATTGTCTTGGAAGGAATATACCAGCTATAATGTAGATAATGGTGTTAAAATCAAAACACTCTATCTAACGCTGCGTTTTTTGAAGTAGAAGTATCTCTTGCGTTTTTCAAATTCCGATACTTGTATATGTTGTTCTGCAATTTTTAAAAAGCGCTCGAATTTATATTGTTGAGATATCGTGAGTAGAATTTCCAAAAATATGAAATATGAAATTGTTTACTCCTAAAAACTTGAAAATTGTGGAATATTGCTTTTTAAAATGTGACATTGTACAAGTTTGAGCTTTCAAAAACGTCCAACTGGGAAACATTTTTGTACTTTGGAAAGCCTTCAGTTATGAAATTTGCATTTTGGAAAAGTTTGACTTGCAAAAACTTTTCACTTGTAGTGTAAAGCGGTTAAATTAGGATAATGCACATTGGAATGAACTTGGCATTAACTAAATAGAAAGATTTTTGTAGTTGCAAAATATTGGAAATAGCATGTTTTGATTTTAGCAAATATAACTCATCGCTTGTTTTTATACTGCAAGAATACCTATTCACATTAATACCCATATACATACCTATGTGATTTAAATTCAATCCTGAATCATGTCCTAAATGTACCTACCTCTACCTTACATCTTATTATCTCATTACTTTCTTCTCGCAATTTTTTCCCTTCAGCGTAAGTGTAAGTGTAATGTAACGCAGAGGTTTTGAACATGTTACATGACATATGGCGATGCAAAGATTAAGTTAACAATGAAAGTGAATCTCCGCTCACTGTCTACTCCCTAGCAACGAAACCTTAACTATACTTAACCTGGCCAAAGAACACTCACTGTAAGAAATAAGAAATTAAGTTGTGTCCCCGTTACACCAACATTTTTAGCTTCGTTTTTTTAACAGAACAGCCAAAATGGTTCATAGTTTATGCTTAAGATATAAATATAAAACATTGCACTTTTGTATCATAAACTGGTACTGACAACGAGTAGCGAGTAGTTATTCTACGTAGAACCGGAACAAAAAATAAATCCTATTGTGTTTTATATAATCCATTTTTTTTTGTATTCTTAGTGTAATTTTAAATTACTTTAAAGGGCAAGACTCGAACTGGAAGTTAAAGTCAAAAACTGTATCGCTGGTTCCTTAAGTTTTTTCAGATGAAATGGGTTGAACTATAATTATAATTATGTTAGGTGTATAGGAGCATATCTGGACTGGATGCATATTATTACGTGCTCCCCCCTTATAATACAATTAAATTATTAGCGTCAGATTCGTTTAGTTGTATTAATGAATTCATTCCACATCCATTTCCCTTAACAACGTAGCAGGGCAGGGAGACGAAGCTGTGAAACAAATTAAAAAGTAAATTAAATTTACAAGTGAATTGTTTTACTCCACATGGGGTCCGTCGTCCGTCTCGGTCCCCGTATAAATACTAACTAAGTCAAGACATGCCGAGCTTTGAATATTTTTTTTGTTTCACGGAAATTTTAATTTTAAATGTAATTAATTGATGGGATGGGTGTTTAAAAATAAATAGGGTTAAAAAAAGTAAAAACACTTCATTATAATTTAGTATATTGGAAAGTTAATTAGTAAAAATAATTCTTTATAGATACAGGTATTTATGGTTATTTAATTTTTTTGATTTTTGTTTACTGATCCCTCTTTGTATTACGATGAGTCAAGATAGTTGTAGCTATTTAAAGTCAAAGGACAAAAGGCGCCATTTAGAGCTAATTTAATTTGAATAAGTTGTGTTGTTGTGTTTTTTAATTATGGAGGTGATGATTAAGTCGTCACTTTTTTGTCAAACGAGACACCGACAAGTTTCTATATTAACTTATTAAGTGTTTAATGTTAATGGCTCGTAGTTTCTTAGCCGTTACAATAAATGCCTATTAATAAATGAAAGTTTTTGTTTTATTGACAAAAGTATATGTAACTTTAGAATAAGTTTGACGCTACTTCAAAAGCTATACATACAAAAACAGCGTCCGTTGCGAATCTGCAATTTTCTCTAAAAATGCAATAAATCTCAGAAATATTAAAATAGGATTTTATGCAACACCTACTTCAAAGAAATGCAAGTATGATTTGTTTTAACAGTTCAAAAGAGTTGCGCATAATATGCTTGATCCTTAATTTATTTCAAAAGCATGCAAAATTGATTTTGTAATACTTCAAAAGAATGCAGATATATAAGTTATTAGGAAATTTCTTAACGATGCAAATAACTTTTCGGAATTATTTAGTAGCAAAGCTCCGAATATGAACATTTTTCGTATAACTTTAAAATATAATAAAATTCTTAAAATTTTTTATTTCCTAAAGTATCTTCAAAAGGATGCAAAAAATTCTGTTTGTTTTTGCCAAATGTCAAAGGTATGTACCATATTTCGTATAAAATATTAGTAGGTACATCAGTGTACTATTCAAATTTCTACATCATAGACCTGTGTACTATTACAGGCCCTTCTTGTACAATTATAGGAAATACGGTAAGTGTAATTTTCGCATTATGTATGTCAAAAGCAAAAACTGGATTTAAGATTGTGCACTTTCGATCGCACAGGCATAGCTTTCTTGCTAATTGGAATATACGACTGACTTAACTAGTAAGTCTATAATAGGTATGCTAATACATCTGTACATCGGCACTGCACTTGTATTTGTATTTAAATTTGGCACTGCGTATTTGTTTTAAAAGAAATTGAAAGTCCGCATGTCCGAGTCTGCTGATATTATCTTGAATTACAGAACAGAAATAGGGCACACATGATTAGTCATATGACGACTTCAGGAGAAGAAAAAATAAAAGCACATAAAAAATATTCTGCGTAGTAAATCTGTGCTTAAAAGGTATCATCATCTAGACCAACCATAATATAGCCACGCCAAACCATATATAATAAAAACAAAAAACAACGTCAACAACGGCAAGCTGCTGAACTGCCAACGCTATAACCATTAAACATTGCCCATTAGCTATCAGACTCCGTCTCCGTCCAGAATCAGAGTCAGGACCAGTGTACATTATACTGCCAGCAGTGCGCCAGTTGTTGTCTTTTTGTAGTAGTTGTAATCGTACCATCCGCTATGTGCATATTATTACATTGCATATAGATTGAATTTAGGCTCGTAGATATATTGCTATATTGCAGATTGCAGTTTCATCGTAGATTCTTTAAACCGATGATAATAAAACGTGTAGATCCTGTCTCTAGAAAATATCTAGAGATTTAAGATGTGACAGGGACAGCGACAGCGGCAACGCAGGTTTTTCCCATCTGGTCGGTTTACTATATGTAGTGGTATGTAAACAGCTCGCAGTTGTGTCTAATTTTTTGCGATTTATTTTGCACCGGCGTCCACGTTGGCATTTTGACTTCGGCTTTGACTGAACGATGACAAGAGCCACAATAATAATAAACTAATGAGGCAGATAGTTGCACTAAGTGCGTAGATGTGCTGCAAAAAGTTATAAGGATTTAATACCTTTATAGCGACTGCAATTTTACGATTGTAATATCTACTGCGCAGTAGTGAATGGATAGCAAAGAATATGTAAAAAGAAAAACATGTTATTTCATGTGAGTTAAAATCAATACGCGCTATCTATTTTTGATGATGTTTCTATTTAAATCTATTTTTAAATTCAAAATTTTAAAATATGTACGATTTTCAAAGGTGAAAAATGGTGTTTTAAAAAAAGTGTAATACATATAACTTTGGTACGTTTTAAATTGTAAAATTGATTAGAATATTTAATCGTTTGTAATAGTTTGAAAAGTACTAATGTAAAAAATTTCTTAAATTCAAACATATGTACTCTAGTTAGATCGTTGTGAAATTGTAATGTAAATTAACTATTAACACCATTTTAAAATGGTAAAATACATTTTTCATACTATTTCTAAAGCGTATAAATTTAATTATTTACATTATTTTAGACGTGCACGCACAGTGCAAAAATTTTTTTTTGAACTCGCAAAACCAAATATGCAATTTTTTTAATTTGTTTTTTTTTCAAATAATAGAAATCTCTGCTTCTAAAGCAATTGATGAAATTAACATTTCTGTCTTCCAATCTCACTCACAATTAAAAAACAGAAGAAATCACTGCATTTTTAAATAGTATATTTAGGTGTATTATATTGACATACTGTGGATGTAATATCATGTGGCTTGTTTTCATCCTTCTCGAAATATAATTCTATACCTACCCTCTACGTAGTAGGTACCTTAAATATGAGCATAGTGAGTTGAAAAGATGTCCTGGAGAAGAAACGAAGTTGGGACTAAACGAGCAAAAAAAATATCTGTACAGAGTCAGAAAAGTAAAAAGATTCATCTGCTCGCTTATTAGGTATTTGAACTGAACAATTACATTCAAATGGTCTGTGCATATGCATCAGGCAGTACGATTTACGACACCTTGTAGTACCTACCTACCTATTTGCAAAGATGTATACATTTATCACTGCATAAAAACGTATAGGTATTCCTCTATTCTGATTCCTGCTATATCTATGGCTGCTTATGACTTTGACGTGGTCAAAAAGTACACACTAAAACCCAAAATTCCAAACCTAGGCATGTGTACTAAACTCGAACTTGAAATAGTCAACAAGTGAAAACGAAAATAAATAAAAGTGAGTGGAGTGAGTGGCTACAGGCCGTACATATCTACCCACAATTTACTTTGCAAAATGAAACCACTGCGTAAATTCGCACTGGTATATAAAATCTACATACTATAAAGCTGTATTTCAATACTGATTCCTGTCAGATACTGTGCAGTTTTTCTATTTTTTGCATGCGCATCACCACGGGTTTAATTTTTTGCAAACTCACCTACTACCACTACACCTGTGTAATAATAAATAAGTACCAGCTTGAATTTCAATCTGTAAGGCTAACAAGCCTCCTACGTAGTACTACGCACCTACCAAAAACTAGATGAGGATGAGTAAGCTATATCATCAGTGCTCATATAATATTATAAAGACGAACAAAAAAGGACGCAGAAAATACTACATAGTTGTATTGTATACCTTTATGAAAGTTATCTCCACCGTCCACCGTGAAAAGAATATAGAATAGAACTGATTGTATCAACATTATATTTTTTATAGTGTGTATAGTTTTTTGCTATAGAAAATTTCCATTTCGTTTTGGTTAAAGTTTATGGGCCTCTATTATATTATGGGTTTTGACACTCTCTGCGCCTCTCGGTTTCGGTTCTTGTCAAGTCATTCCTCTTTACTGTAGATGACAAACAACAAACTTCAAATACAACGTAGAAGCAGTAGTTTTAATAGTAATTGAATTTGAAATCAAAGCTTGTGAATAATTAATCCCCCATCTTTTATTTCTTTACCCGCCTATTAATAAACATGTAAACTTGAATTGCCAATATTGTAAAATGTAAAATGTATTGGCAATAAGTAATAATAAACAAGGGCGAATCCAAGGTGAGGGGCTAAGATGATTTACCCCTCCCCCCAAAAAAAATTCAAACAACATATTTTGGACATAGGAGGCTATTAGCCCCCTCCATAAAACATTTCTGGATCCACCACTGACATAAAATGAAAATGTAGTGTAGTAAACCGCTGTAATAATAGTGGTAACAATAGCCCTTATTAATAGTTGTTGTTGTTCTGTATTACGGAGCGCGATGAAGGCGTCGCAGTATTTTTTATCCTTGCAGATTTAGTGGATTTATAAATTCAACTATTTTTTTTACTTGTTTATCATTGTACCACCCTCCATTTTTATTATTGTTGTTGAATTAGATTTTCCCTTTCTTGCATCACAGTAATAAAAAGTATCTAGTTTATGTAAAATGAATGTTTCTGCTTGTAATAAAACGATTTGTTTAAATATTACTATTTTTGATTTGTTTACAGTGACGCAGCAGAAAAAATACTAATAAAAAATTCACAGATAATTAAATCCCAATAATTATTAGGATTTGACTGAAATTTTAAATTCTGTATTTACGTAATGTATTGGAAACGCATGTAAGTTCAAGTGTAGGAGTTGAAGTATTATTGACTCTATATAATTAAGAAGGTACACAACTAATCATAATTATTATCGAGCTATTTGTACAGTAATCAGTAGATAAACAAAACTAAATGACTGCAGTGACACTATCCTTCTGCAAACGTGTTGAGTAACAATACCATACCACTCACTCATAGGGCACGCTGAGTATCAGTCATCAGTGGATTGTGTTAATGTACTAATATTTGTATGTGCATCTACCCTACGGGGACGTTTGTGACTTTGACTTTGACATTTATCAGCAGAGAGTTGACAGTAGGCAACAGGAGCATTAGCATAGCTGATAGTTAGCATGCAAAAAAGGCCGGCACGACTGAACTAAGACTGACGTAAATGAAGCATTATAATACTCATAATAATTTATTAATAGTAATGTTATCTGCGTCAATTGTCATTCTCTCCAATCAAATACGAATATACCAATAAACCACAAGTATTTAAGAGAGCAAAAACGTGTATTGAAATTGAGCACGCAAAAAATACGAACAATAAATACGCCTACAATATCTTCATAATACAGTATTAATTGTGATACAATTAAACAATTATCAACACATCTAAACCTTCTCTTTCATATTCTATACATAATACTGGAATGCTGGGGCTGCTGACAGCTGCATAATATAGTCTATACTGCTTACAGTTAGTGCTTTATTACGCACAATAACTTTAACATAAGCAAAAGAAAACGCATAGCTTATCTATTGTACCTACCTACATGCCATTGCTAGTACCGGGTCGGTGACAGGCATATACGCTCAAAGTCTGATCCCTTATAATTAGTACGCTTTGCATAGTAGTGGTTCTAGTGGTTCTGGACCAAATCAATATCCCACCACAAATGACGCGTGTCTTGCAATAGTAATAAATCATTATATCAGTATGTTCTGTTTAAGTGCAAATGTCGTTGTCCCGGTCCGTATTTATGATTTATTTGCAAAAATATGTACCTATACCTACGTACTATTCTGTGTGTAATATATACCACACTTCTAATTGGTTTTACCCTTTCATCCACACAGCCCATGAAACTAAACAATAACAATGTCAACAAAAACAAAACCGTCAAGCAATTATTTTTGTTTCCCCTTGAACTCATCCACGTCATCTGAACTGCCAAACAATCCAGGATCTATAGCTATTAGTAAAACTGAATCCTCATAGTCTTTCAGTGAGAATTAAAGCACGATGGAAACAAAGCTGAAACTATAATCTATAACGATAAGCTTGTATTGTGGTTACGGGAATGGAAGCGAGTCGAAGTCGCGGAGTCGGATTGAAATATTATTGGTATTGTGAGATTCTGAATAATTTCACCCAAAAATTCGACTGCGTTTACCCTTGAAAGATTTGCTTTGCCAGCACCAGCAACCTTTTCATTTCATTTTCAAATTCATAGACAGGGTTATATCAGTATAGTGATTGTGCTACCGAACATAATACAGCTATCAGCGATGAAGCACACGCAATATCCTAATACTAATAATGATGACGACGACAGTAAACATAGCCATGACTTCTATTCTATACTTCTGTAACTTCTTTTGGTTGGATTGAAACTGGAGTTGCAAAATAATTGAGGTAGAAGAAAAAGTAATAAAGATGTTTTGTGGAAGCCACAGAAACGTCAATGTCAATGTCAATATGATATTAAAGTCGTATGAAAATAATTGTATAGTAATTTGTTCCGAGATAAGAAACTATTTTGATTCCTATCCACCGAAACCGATAGATGTGCTGGATCCGTATAATAGGAATATATAGCCAGGGCAAAAGCAAACTGGTATTATAAAACCCAAAAGAACGTCAATACATTTACGTCAATTTGCTCCTTAGCGTATAGGGACTTTCCAGTGCGTCATGTCATAACAAAGGGATATGAGGGATATGAGTGGGACTGCCTATATACAGATACATATAGATATAACATAAACTATTAATTCCATTTCCAATATTATTTTATTATTTGAGTAAAATTCAATATTTGAACAGAATCCAGGATACGATCCACAATAAAAATTGAAATCCATGTCGATAATAATTACTTTTCTTTTTTTGGAAAGCAAAATACACACTGAAAAATAGGAACTACGAAATATTATGTAGGTAGTTGAAAAGCAAACAAATAAATAATGGTGTTAACGACAATGATGACGGGAATCGGAAAAAATAGACTACCGATTGGTACAGTTACAAACTTTATCTTTTTAATATTTCAATTTTCATAATAATTAGGTACCTAAGTTATGTACCGTATGTCCTGTAATAAGTCAAAGCCCCGTGTTAATACGTGGGTATATAATAGTACACGGGTCAGAAAGGTATGAGTTTAAATAGTGCACGGACCTATTTAAAACTTTACTATATGGCAGTTCACGGGCCTATTACGATGCACGCATCAGGGAAGTCAGAATTTGAAGAGTACATGAGGTGTACTATTATGAAAAATACGGTATGTAGCTTTGAATGTGTATGTAAATTTTTTTCTTTGTGCTTTCTGTAAAACCTGTATCAATATAATTAAATAATGATGTAAAATTTTATTGTCGACAGTTGACAGTCAATGTTCAACTGGGACTGTAAGTTAGTAGCGATAAACTATACAAACATCATTGCAAATGTTATTATTTGTAAATATTAAGCGTTAGTTTAGCGCGTCAATTTATATAACTTACGTATGTAGTGCTTACAATAAAAGCTTCCTACTTACTGCTTATTCGCTATAAAATTATTTTTAATAGAATTCCTGTGGTCCAAAAAATATTATAGTACGCTTACCTATATACTTATGTTATAACTACTATTATGCAATTTTGTATGACCCTATACACTGTACATTGTGTATACAGTTATGAATTGTGCATGTACGCCATGTCACTATCTTGCTTGCCTTAATACTTCATAATAATCCATACATTCTATTTTAATTTTAAAGAAGTCAACGGGTGTGTGTGTGATCGAGATGGGATGGTTTTGATATGGTAACAGCTCACCACACTGAGGTAATAACAAGATAATAATAGCGTTTTACTGTTTCCATGGTTATTATACGGTGTGCATTGTATTAAATAATTTTTATTTCAAATTCGAAGCGTAAAAATATTAAATTCATTAGTTGAACTCAGTATCCGTGGCAACCAACGCAACAATTGCTACAGTGTGCTACAATACGTTATTTATAATTTGCTGTAGCATAAACAGCAAGTAGCACCAAAAGACGCTGTAGCGTAATCGTGAATACCGCTAATGATTTACTTTTGAATTTGAAGTTCCCTGCACAGCACTGCACTACTTTTACTAGGTAGGTACTTTACGTACATAGTGCATATTACCGCGATGTTCTCACGAGTCAAGTCTTACAATATAAGTCAAGTCAATGAAGCAGGTACATACTCCAACCCCGAGGATCGATCTTTACCTTGAAAATTGAATTTTAAAATGTTGTTTGTTATTAATTGTTATTGTACCTATAGTTAAAATATAAAACAAATTCAAAGAGTTAATTTATTATATTGAACAACACAATAGGTGTTTACCTTTTTAAAATGTTCTACTTTTATTTTATGCACTATTTTTGTTTCTTTCTATGCTCTTCAAGTTATCACCTGGACTGAATTCCAATTTATTTGATGTATTGAAAATTATGTAAGGTTTGTAATATCTGCGCGATTCTGTGGTAATTCGTCGGGAGGCAATTCGTCGGGTAGTGATTTTTGCCTGGTCAACTCGTCGGGTAGGCAATTCGTCGGGTTGATTTTTTGAAAAATGTGACGATTCGTCGGGTAGGTTTTATAGCTTCTTTATCGGTGGGCATTCCCCAGCTAGGCGTCGCCCCAACTTTCTCTCTACTTTAGATTGCTCCAAGATCAGTGCAATTATTAGTTAAACACTATTCATTGCCCGCACTCTCTTAGTTCAGTCATGAAAAACGTCACACTACTTAAAATAGGGCAAGAAATATGATCAACATGTTCTTTGGTGACTTTAGCTAGCTTCCGCGATTTTTTTGGATATCGGGTTAACCTTCCGGGACATTTTCTATTATCTACTCGTCTGCACACATAACCGACACTACCATTGGCTTCACGTTTACTTAATGCGTACTCAAATCCTTGGAAGCCAACAATAAGCTTTCCTCGTTCAATTTTGCTACACACAACACCTCCATCACAATGGTCTAGTTCATCATCACTCTCGCTGGTTATGTCTTCGTCACTCTCACTCAAGTCGTAATCACTGTCACCTAAATATTCTATTTCGCTGTCTGCGTCACTATTGTTGCCACTATAGCCATCTTTTTCGAATTCGAAGTCACTAAAATCGATTGAGGAATCCATTATTTATTACTTTATTAGCACTAAAGCTACCACCACTGATTGTGAGTACTGATGGAATACAACTGAAGTAGTTAGCAATAAGCTTTGAAGAGAGTGAGTTTAATTTATGCCATACTTACTATAATATGCGTGAATACTTTAGCCAACTCAAAGATTCAAGAACAATTGTATTTCTTAACCGCTTTACCTTATTACCGTATTAGCTTGCTTGCATCTACCCGACGAATCGCCACATTTTTCATAAAACCTACCCGACGAATCGCCACATTTTTCATAAAACCTACCCGACGAATCGCCACATTTTTTATAAAAACCTACCCGACGAATCGCCTCATTTTTCAAAAAATCTACCCGACGAATTGCCTACCCGACGAGTTGACCAGGCAAAAATCACTACCCGACGAATTGCCTCCCGACGAATTGCACGGGAACCATCTGCGCATTCATAGGTGCCTAGGTACAATCGGAGTCATTATAAAATAAAACTTTCACTAATTATTATATATTTCGTTGATGAAGAAAGAACATATCGTGTGTGAAGAACCAAAATGACCCATATCCATTTTTAGTTTCAAACAAAATGCGCTATTTATAGAAAAAAAATTAAATAATATGTTCATGAAAACATGTAACTAGAACATTGTGCATTTTTCCAAAAACAAGTAAATATAATATTTTGCAATTTTTAAAAAACATGTAAAAAAGCCACATTACACTTTTAAAAAAAACTTAAATAGAACATTTTTGACCTTTTCAAAAATATGTAAGTAGACCATTTTACACTTTTACAAAATACTTAAATAGAACATTTCGACCTTTTAAAACATATGTAAATAGGAAATTGTTAGCTTTTTATAAACATGCAAAAATAGAACAATTTGCTCATTTTAGAAACTCGTGATTAGAATTGTAAGCATGTATCTTATTTACTGTCTTTTTTTCTAGCTCATTTTAATTTAGCATAAATTGGGAATAGGCCATTCTTCATCGCCATAGCCAAACTGCAATGTAATTTTAGAGCAGATTGACCAATTTATGTTTCTTCATTTTGCAGTAGCGATTCGTAATTCGTAATATATACTACTGTAAAATGCCCCCCATTACTACATATATAATTAAATTGTATACTTCAATGACTTTTACACATATACCTATATACCTTTATGGAAGTAAACAACAAATTAATATAAAGTTAAAGTCACGAATTAGTTGAAAAATGGTTTGAAAATAAACAAATTAGCAATTGGTGCGTACGAAGGAAAATAACAAAATTTGTAATAAACTTAATTATTTTTGTGCAAAATGTAAAATTGCTTTCTTTTCATTTGTATTAATATTAGAAAAAAATGAAAACGTACACCTTCTACTTCAGGGGTTTGATTGTAATTATATAACAAAAATACCAATAATGAATGTTGGTAATTTATTTTTGTTCCCAGTAATATTATTATCTTTGTTGTTGTTAACCTCATGTTGAGATATTTTTACAATTACCAATTTACAACTTTTTTTTCCAATTCCATTATATCAGTACACTCATCCATTTCAATGTAAATAAAGCAGTGTGCTACTACAATAATCACATGCTGATCATGATCATTATATACGCAAGTATTCGTTTAATTGGAATTAAATTTTGACTAATGAAAGTATACCAGCAGTGAGCAAAATAACTAGCAAATTCACAAGTAACAGATAGACAGACAGATAGACTTGCCAGTCACCAGTAAAAATCAATTTCAAAAATTAAACAGTCAGTGGCCAGTGGTATAAATAATAATAAAACAACAACAACAACAAAGGAGCAGTACATGGAATGGAAATGAAATCACAGAGTTGTTAATTATTATATCGTAATCGTAATCAGAACAGTGCAGTGTCTGACCTCGAATTCGAATTCGTATTCGACTGTTTCTGTTTCGATCGATTTCATTCATTCTATATTCAGCTTTTTAGAGTTGTATATTATTTCCAAGAGACAACAATCAACATAATAATATGTGTGCTGATCGAGTGCTGACTCCTACTGTCAATACTAAAAGATCACAAAACAAAAGTCAAATCAAAGAAATTTTGTTTGTGGCCCTCTATAGAACATAACGTAGGTAGGTAACGTTATATGTAACGTAACAAAGTACCGTATATGTATCTAGTGATGGTGATTGGACAGTAATTTAGCCCAGCAAGTATATACATAGTAAATTATGATTGTATTGACATGACGTCTTCGCAATTAAGCATCTGTCTATGATTTTTGGCTGCCGACTGTGTAGGCACTATAACTGACTACATGATACCATAGTTAAGATCTTGCAACTACTGCATAATAATATAATTGTATGTAAAGTCAAGTAGTTACCCAAATTTTGTCTTTTGTTCCTATAGTGCAATCCATCCATACACCGTTTTTTAATGAGCGTTGTTTCATGTTTGATTTCATTGCAATTTATTTGCATTTCTTCAAGCGAGGCTAATACTGTTAATAAAACAGTAAGCCGTGAGTGAGTAGCCAAGAAGTAGTAGCCATAGCTTTAAATTTCGAATGTGATTTTAATTGAGACAGTGGCGGCATAATATATGTAGTATATAGCGTATATCTGGCTTATATAGCCTGTGTGCAAACTGTAAACAGTTGAGAGTGGCAGTGATGGAACGCCCTATCAAAACGATACTAGCCATATAAAAGTTATGACTAGTGTGTCTCCCTCGTCTTCATTTTCATCTTCGTCACTCGTGGCACCCATTTTTGATGTCCATGTAAATTCTTGTAGTACAAAATTTCAAGATTCCAGTAGTGAAGATTTTTATTACTTTCAAATATTTTGATTTGCTATATTATTTAGTATGCACTGATGACTGATATTGCATGCAGAGTAGTGTATATAGAGTATATAGTATGAGTTAACCTATATGAGTATCTACATGCATATTTATTTATGAAATTTACCTTCACACCTTTATTTTATATTTTCTGATTTGTATGGATTTGGAATTGAAAAGGAATTTGGGAAAGATCCAAAAAAATAAGAAATAAAAAAGATTGTGTATGTGTGTATATATGGTGTCAGTAATGGACTGTGTACGCTTTATCCAAAATCCAACACGAAGAGAGTTCAATGCAGTGAGGAGTAACTTCGTCAAACATATCAAATTATTAATTTAATTTTTATTTCAGAACATTTATTGCACATTCCTTCGTCTTTCAGGTAGTTTGTTATCTTTAATGAGAGGCATGCAGAGCAAGCCTATCATAAATACAAAAAAAAGCAAAAGCGTATACCTACCTACCTACCTAGTTTTATGTTATGCTGTGTGCCTCCTGTCAACTGTCAATAACGTCAACTGACTACGTATATATGTACGTCTACGTCTATACTCGTCTTTTTTTTATGTATTTTGCATTTTGTCGTCCTAATATTATTTTTTATTACACTATTTTGTTACAAGACAAGAACAAGGTCATTCCTCATTCCTCAGTATCCTCAGGCTCGGCTGCAGTAGTGTAGCAGTACTTTAGTGCATTTTTACAGATATTCGCATTCCTGCCTTGTTTTTTTTGGTGCAATTATGTCTCACAAAATATTTGGATTTGGGCATTTGGGAAATATACAAACATGTATATATTATTGTTTTAGTTGCCTGTGCCTGTATTAGGATTATATAAGGGCTTCGACTGTACTGTGCGCGATATAAATTTTTATCTATAATTATTATGTGTCAATGTTTTTCTATTTCTTCTAACCTTTCGTGATTTCTTTTATTAATCACGAAAATCAAAGACAAAGGCTGCATAATTTTGCTCAAATTAAAGCTGTTATAGGTTTTACCTGTTCTCATATTTTAATGAATTTGTTTTATAGATTTGAAGGGTGTGGTATAAATAGACCCGAAAAAGGTCTTTCGAAATGTACTGATATTTCATATTTGGTGTAAAAACATGTGTAATATGTATTTAGAAATATATATTTTTATCATGTTTCATTTTCAGATGTAATATTTTTGAAATACAGAAAATTACAGATAGTTTCTACATACAGTACTAATTAAGTTTGTCATTACAATGTTTCTTTGATGTAATCAGTGCGAGTAATCGCGAATTAGGAGCGTGTAGTGTGTACATAAACAAGTACATTAAAGCCATATTTAACTTGAATCATTAAAAATATAAATAATTTCAGATATAGTGTAGTCATTCCTAATATCGTGTGTGAACAACCAAAATGACCCATGTCCAATTTAAGGTAGAATCAAAATGTGATATCGTGATATGTCATAAAAGCATGACAAACATGCGTAAAATGTTAATTAAGAGATTTTTAAAAGTATAAAATGCTCCATTTGTATGTTTTTAAAAATATAAAATGTTCTATTTGCATGTTTTTGAAAAGTGTCAAATGTTCTATTTATATTTTTTTTAAAGTGCAAAATATTCTATTTAAATGCTTTCAAGACATGTTTAAATATTTTTGTAGATAGTGAATATTATATTTAGCTACAAATGGATATGGGTCATTTTGGTTGTTCACATTAGATATCTTTAAATTAATTTAAGGGCCTTTGGTCCTTGGTTAAATTTAAATATTTAACTTAAAATTGTATACGGACAAATATGGCAGTAATACGTACCTACATAATAATCTGTATGGAAGGATAAATCATCCACATATATTTTTAATACATATCATTCGTAAATACTAATGATTTTGATTTTCTTACAATTTTCAGATAGACTCCCTCGGCTCTCACCCTCTCGATAGACTGTTCTGTTTTTGGCTTCACCGTTTATCTGACTGGGTCTTTCCATTGGTTCCAACAATTCCATTTCCATGGCTAGATTTTCCATCACGATAACAATAACTATTACTAGTACGAGTACGAGCAAGCACCCTTAGCCTCCAAAGAAAAAAAGAAGGTATTGAGTATTGATAATAACTTACATGATTTTCATTGCACGCATATATACTACATACCTACATGTACCTATAATTATATAGATGCCGGACCTATAATTGTATTGAGTGCATATACACATACCATTCCTACACAAAATTCTCAAGCCTCAAAGTCAATCATTGCAAGGTAAATTAAAAGATTAAAAGTGTGATGACGTCAACAGAATTGATAGGCAACTACTGCCAGGCTATAGGCACTCACAGAGCCGCAGCAGACACATATTTTTTTATGAGAATTCCAAATCGAATTCATTGTCGCCATAATATAGTAGTGCTGATTGTTGTATACTTTAAAATTGTTTAACTGCAGCTGCGGATAGACGATGACGATGTCGATGTGGATAGAGTGCCTGTTGTAAATACATACGTTGTGTAGAGTGGTCCGTAATGACAATTACTTTAACACAATGCTACACAAGACGTACTACAAGAGATTCAATATTATTTTCTGCACGTAGTACCACTTTCGATTTCAATATTGACATTAACCTTACAGACTTTACACACACTTTTGTTGCACGTACGTACAATATGTAACACATTGGCAGGTACTTGTAATTATATAGATGAAACACGAAAATACATATTACAGCCGCATTATTCTCACCAACTAGTTAGTGTAGACTGTAGACGGAAAAAAGAGAAATGTATGTAGTATTTTATGAAATATCTACGTACGTTACCAATACCAAAGTAATTGTTCTGATATATCAAGTTGCTGCTTAAGTAGGTAGTTGACACCGTATTATACACTCTGCTAAGTTATGGCTACCAAGGTAAAGGCAAAGTTCGATTATGATTAGAAAATTACCATACCATTAATATATATATTGAATATTGCTTAAATATTACTATTAATTGACTATTACTATTAGATTTAGAACGGTGTATTATTTTAGTTATAAAATCAATTGTTGTCAATGCCAATCAATAATCATAGTATCTGTAAAGGCTTGTTATTTGTCTTGGTCTTGGTCTTGGTTTGGTTCGTCAATGGCCTGCCATATTAAATTTTAAGTGTTTCAAAGTATTTAGCCTAAGCATAATTTGCAACACACCGTCACTGATGATGACGGTGCGGTGCGGTTATACTGATAATACATTTTGTCTGCTTTGGTTTGCTATATTAGTATATACTTTTTCCTTGAGTCAGTCAGTCTTGATCTTGAGTCATATGGGGAGTCGAGGCTATTTTGTACGCGTACGCGTAATTTTCAACTCTAAAGTAAGCTTTACTACATGAGTATACGCACTCCAACCTTTAACGCATTTAACAATTCACAACAAACCGGTAGAGTTCGTAGACTGTAATACAAATTATAATGGTAAATAGCGATGGAATGATAAAAGGTAGTGTCGGCGAGACAATATGTAATGCAGGCTCGAGGTTTTCCTTCTTATTTTTCTAAATCGTGATATACATAAATGAGGGTTTTGAGGTTTTTTAATTAAAATTAAAGCGCGTAATATATAATTACATGCAATTACAGTTTTACAATCGGTATAATATTTACGTGTTACATAATAACAATCGTCTTCGATTTTGTTTCTATGCTTAGCTTTGTTTTGATTTTGTTTCACACACTTTTTGATTCAATTCTCCATAATAATGTTGTAGTATTGTTCATGCAATCCTTCGAAACGTGATGAAAAAATCATGGTCCGGACTGCAAAAACCAGAGAAGAATGGGAGGAGCAGCTATGCTTTTACTGGTAGTACATACTTATTAGCGTGGCATGCATATAGAGGTTTTCACAATTTTTTAGTTGCACTACTATGCGTACAATTTTCATGTGTACTGTGTGTGTAGGGTGGACATGCAAATTCGATTTTACACTAATTTGTGATTGTAGTCGGTTAACAATTGAATCTTCAGTAAATTTAGATACGAGTGTACGAATTTACGGTTGCTACTCAAGTGAAATGAAAACAAAATCAGTGCAATAAATTAAATTAAATTGAAATAAAAAACGTGAGCTGATGGAAGAATGCAATGTCAATAATAAAATTATATATATAATAATTTAAAATTTGGGTGTAGAAATAAAAAATATTCTGCCCACAGAAAATTGCAATTACTGATTCATACTTGCACGATAATTATCTGTAGAATCACAATCTCTGTATTTACATATAACACCATAAGAAACAGGCACAAATTTTTTTTTTTGAATTAAAATTCCAAATTTCCAAAATTTACTTAAGCTTAAATTCGAGTTCTTTAAAGAAGAAACGGACGAAACACAGTTTGGATTATTTGCGCGTAAGCGTAAAATCCTGAGCTGTGGTGTTTGAGGACGAGAAGAAATGTTTAGTTAAAAGCAAATGGCTGTAAAACCTTTTTAGTGTTTCATTATAATTGGAAAAAAAATACATGGGAGGATCCAGTCCAGTCGTAAGAATTAAACTTGTTGTTTTTCGTTTTATGGTGTAGTTTCAAGTTTGGCACAGTATGGTCCTCGGTTTCTTTGCCGTGTTCTATATCCCTAATGTTAGACCCGTTACCGGAACCGGCAACGGCACCGGTGCCAGTTCTCGCACCCGTTCAGATACTCGTGGGCTAAAAGATGTATGGGAGTCGGTGTAATTATGTAGGTATACTGATACATACATACTACTGATATATAATTTCATGGTTTCGCCCCGTCTTAATCTTATCTAGATGCTGACGATTTTACTATAAAATTTAAGTTTTTGCATATGCATAATATGTGTTATGCAGGTTACATTACACTCACTCCTATTTTTGGCAAGCAAAATATGTAATTGTGTTGTTGAGGTTCTTTTTCTCTGATGACTAATGCTTCTTGAATGCTGGAGTAAATACACGTGTAGTATTTATTATAGTTTTTTAAAGAGTAAAAATAATACTACAATTTTACTATAGTGCACCAATGCTACGTACTACGTGACTACGTGTTTGAACGTAATATACATATATCTACATCTAAAAACAAGGGACAAGGGGCTCTGCCCCGTGTTTTTTATAGATGTATGTAATTATAGTATTACATTATATGGTAGTACTTTAGCGTATTTCTTCACCCATCAGGAGACGCTGAATGTATTTTGAATAATGTTGTTCAGTAGTGACTGTACAGCATGGTCAGAAATTTTCCATGACGTCAGAGCATTTGGGTTTGGGTTGCTCTCAAACCCAGAGTACTTAACGACTTTACTTAAGTTGCTCTCAAACCCCCACTTTTGTATGGGTCTGAGAGCTTCAAGTAGTAGAAGGAGCCGATGCCTCAGCATTCGCTCAAACAAAGGAAAGGGAGCAGTAGTAGTCAGTCCCTTTTGGCACTGCTCCGAGAGACCAACCAACTTTCGAAGAGTACGGACGTGTCCGCTCTCGAGTCTGACTCCAACTGTCCTAGTGTGACCATCTCCCTGCTCTGTGCTCTGAAGTTTCGTTCCTCCAAAATTACTTCAAAATTATATATTTCAAAGTCTTCGTAGTAATTTACAAACCTGACGTTAATTTAATTGTTATTCGGTGTAATTAAGTGTATTAGTGTTAAATTAAAAGACTAAATTGGTACTTAATACCAAAACACAATCAAGTATCAAAAACACCGGCATTTCATTCAAAATTGAGCTGCCACACCTTAATCTCCACCACATAACCATTAGTTGCATCACAATCAGATTCTCAAGTGCACCATACCATAACCTTCCATAAACCCTGCCAGTGCTGTTTTCACGCTATTTACGTGTAGTCAAGCATTTACATCCGTGGTCATCTCTCTTTGGGCGGCTGTCATCATCCTTGAGACCTCCGCTACCCGCAAAAACTCGAAGAAGACAGTCACCCGGGCATCGCACGAATCTCAACGCACCCCAGGAACAGAGCCAGAGCAGCGGGACCGAAGGTATCGTCATCATCATTGTTGCTCGTTTCCCCGGTTCCCAGACATCGATCACGTCCAATCTGTACTCCAGAGCACCTGCCTTAGCACCAGGACTGGACCATCACTGCTCCTCATTGCCCCGGTCCTAAGACGTTGGACAGGTCTAGACTCACATCCGCCTTGTGCTCCCAAGCACTTGCCTTGTGCTCCAAAGCACTCTCCTTGCTCTCTCGAGCAGCCGCCTTGTGCTCTCAAGCGTATACCATATACGCGTCCAGATCAGCTCAGACTCGGTCGGTCGGTCATTCGATCGGTCGGTCGGTCATTCGATCGGTCGGTCGGTCTCAGCTCACATAGCCCGTCCAGATCAGCTCATCCTCGGTCGGTTTCAGCTCACATAGCCCGTCCAGATCAGCTCATCCTCGGTCGGTCTCAAGCTCACTCGGTCGGTCGATCTCAAGCGCACTCAGTCGGTCGGTCTCAAGCTCACTCGGTCGGTCTGTCTCAAGGTCATTCAGTCGGTCGATCTCAAGCGCACTCGGTCGGTCGGTGTCAAGCTCACTCGGTCGGTCGATCTCAAGCGCACTCGGTCGGTCGGTCTCAAGCTCACTCGGTCGGTCTGTCCCAAGCTCACTCGGTCGGTCGATCTCAAGCGCACTCGGTCGGTCGGTCTCAAGCTCACTCGGTCGGTCTGTCCCAAGCTCACTCGGTCGGTCGGTCTCAAGCTCACTCGGTCGGTCGGTCTCAAGCTCACTCGGTCGGTCGGTCTCAAGCTCACTCGGTCGGTCTGTCTCAAGGTCACTTGGTCGGTCGATCTCAAGCGCACTCGGTCGGTCGGTCTCAAGCTCACTCGGTCGGTCGGTCTCAAGCTCACTCGATCGGTCGGTCTCAAGCTCACTCGGTCGGTCGGTCTCAAGCTCACTCGGTCGGTCGGTCTCAAGCTCACATAGCCCGTCCAGATCAGCTCACCCTCTGGTCCTATCTCAAGATCAAGCTCTGGTCCCATCTCGAGCTCAAGCTCTGGTCCCATCTCAAGCTCAAGCTCTGGTCCCATCTCAAGCTCAAGCTCTGGTCCCATCTCGAGTTCAAGCTCTGGACCCACCTCAAGCTCACCTGGTCCCAGGCCCATCTCGGCACCTGGTCCCAGACCCAACCTCAGCTCACCTGGTCCCAGGCCCATCTCGGCTCACCTGGTCCCAGACCCAACTTCAGCTCACCTGGTCCCAGGCCCATCTCGGTTCACCTGGTCCCAGACCCAAGTCCTGGTCCCAGTTCCTAGCTCTGGTCCTATACCCCAGCTCGGCTCTCCAACCTGGTCCCAGGCCCCAAGTCGGCTGTCAGCTCACCTAGTCCCAGACCTCAAACTGGGTCTCAGCCACCTCATTCCTCATTCTAATTGCAACAACACTACCAATCACCTATCAACCACGTCTTCAATGTGCATCTGAATAAACCAGCCTCTTCTCCTTATTTACACAGGAGGACGTCCAGTTTGGGTGGACGTTAAGGTGCACCGGGATTTACGACCCCAAGCTCAAGTGTGCATACTCCCAATCAGATGTGCATATGTCACGTAGCGTACCTACATAGGTATTATATTCCTGTTTGTAATTTTTATCTTTGCCGTTGTTCTTGTTTTTTTTTCTATATTGTGTTGCCATTGCGGTTGCGGTTCGATTCGGATTTGGAATTAGAGTGGCAGTAGTACAAGGCTAGGAAAATCATTAAGACGTTAGCCAAGTAATTGACAAGATTCCAGAAATACTACGCTACACGGCAGAATCCAGAATGTAACGCTTGTACATAATTATATTTAGAACAGATGCACAGTTATACGTGTGGATTATTGGATTATTCAGGAGCTTTTATACCTACATATTACATATAACTTTCCTCTTATGAAGGTTTCATTATAATCAAATACGCAGACAAGTTTCATAATTAGCGTTAGGTGTTTGCATAGTATTTGCTTCGGGAATGTCTTTGTTATAGAGTTCAAACCAATGTGTAAAAGGTGCGATCTTTACTTTGATTTTTTAAGTGCAATACATTTGTTTTGTATTTTTCTAAATATTAACTGAAATCTACAATCTAGTAAATGGTAATTAAAACTAAATATTTTATTTAAAAGAATTTTGAAGTCAAGATAGGTGATTTCTAATTTTAAATTCAAGTTTTATCGTTTCAAAATTAGTCACGTCATGCAGTTCGTATTCCCGCTTATTTATAAAATTTCGGTCTTTCCTTGGTTTTAATTGTTTGTTTATTTGTTTATTTTCTCTTTTGAACCTTATGTTCTCTATATTTGGCGGTGGTCAAGTTTTGCTGTAATTGCACTGATTGCACATAAAATTACACACAAGTACAACTAAATATCGTTATTGCAGATTTAAACACAAAAATTATTATGTATCCTCAGATGCGGGGCGTAATCGTTAGTGCCACATGTGAAAAATAAAATAGACTGTATGCATATGTTTTGCATATCTTGAAGCTACTAAATAGTGATATAATGTACCGTATAATCCCGGAACTCCAATAAAACGCGGGTGTATAATGTGGCGTATACAATTACTATCCATATGCACTTCAAATTTAAGAGGAGAAACCTACAAAAAAGTAATTCCCTGAGGGCTATATTAGAAGCTGTACAGTACTACTACTACGGTTTTAAAATAGACATGCCGTTTTAGCACCACGTTGTAATCGTAGCCTTTTGTAGCATAAATAAAACATGCTTCATTTCATTTCATTAAGTTTACATTTATGTTTTATTTCATTCCATTTACAGATAGCAAGAAAAACAATCCAAGTACTAAAAACACGAAATCGAAAGAGAAAACGAGAACGACGGACTTAAAAAAATAAAGCCTGCAATAATTTTAATGGTGTCTCTGGGAAGTTTTTGTTCTCGCAGTGTATGTATATTTAGGTATTTAGGTAAGTACCTTACGTATGTTAGGTTCGGTAATTGTGGTCTATTAAGAGTAGAGGTAGCTACATACATGCTATTGCTTATCTGTAAACATACAAATTACTTCACGTACAGATTGTACTTGCACTTTGTGCTTGACACCAGCACCAATTCCAGCACTATCGTCTGCTTTAACACAGTACAAGGAAGCACAGGGAACTGAAGCTTTTACTTTCAATGCTGTACAGTTGGTAGGTGGTCACAAATTTGAAACTTAATTTTAGAAAGTATCACCAAAATATATTTGTCTCTAAAAACTATTGCTTCTAAAAACCTTCAAAAAATTTTGCTTTTAAAAAAATATACATTGAAGATTTGATTTTTGAAAAAATTAATTATTAAACATGTGATTTTGAAAAGTTCGTTTTCGTACGGATAAGATGGAAAATTCGTGGTTTCGAAGAAATGAATTTTTAAATGCGTGGTTTCGAAGATTTGGTTTTCAAAGAAATGAATTTTTACATGCGTGGTTTCGAAGATTTGGTTTTCGAAGAAATGAATTTTTAAATGCGTGGTTTCGAAGATTTAGTTTTCGTAAAAAAGAGTTGGCAAAGACGTGGTTTAAAATATTTGGTTTCTGAAGATATTAATTTTTATGCGTGGTTTCGAAGATTTGTTTTTCGAGGTTGTGACATTGAACCCGGGAACCACCCATCAAAAGCATAGTAAACGAACTTCAGAACGGTAACCAAGAACTTTACATGAGTCTTCTTGAGTCACTTGAGTATAAAACTTTTATTAGCTCATTTATTACTTCCATTTGGTTTGTTTTTTTATTTTTGTAATGTGGAGCAGGGAAGAATGTTACATAGCACAATGTTCCAGTTCCATCTTAGAATCTTAGTGTATTTAAGATTATAGTTTTCGTTTTCTTGTGGACAGTTGGTAATGGTCCTATGACTATAACTACGACTACAACTACAACCATGACTACCTAAGTATACTGTGAATTCTCTTGTATCGCGTTTAAGAAAATGCAAATCATACTATCTAGATTTATGGTATAAATTAAGCAGAAAAACGTTACACAACTTATTTTTATCGTGCCAACAAAAGAAATCCTTGAGACAAATAAAATGATGCTCTATTTTGACGACGATTAAATTTAAAAAAAAGGGACTACTAAATTGTAAACCTGTAGGTAGCTTCTTCATGCATTGCAAAAACAATATACAGAAAAAGATACAATTATAGTAAAATTCAATTAGGGTAAAACCATCTAAAAACTTTAGATGTTGTGCTTTGTATCGTCATACTAAAGAATTGCATCATTGCAAATACAAAACAGGATATCTCATCTCATAATCTATAATTACTCAGATATCCAAGTTTGCAATTTTTAAATTGATTTTATATACTTGCCTATCTGCATTATTTATTGTCAGTTGTAATAAAGTACATGGAATAGATATCAGCTGAGCAAACAATTCTACACGAACACGATCTTATGACACTTTTAGAGGTGCGTAAATGTCTACTATTATTTTAAACTTTTCAAAAATACTGTAAATTACAGATGGCCTAATATAATATTGAGGTGTTCAATAAACACCTCATATTTACATTTTGTGATTTCGAACCATGTTTATAGCTGTGAGGCACATACGGTAAATATTATTATGGGTGCATTGCGTCGAGTGTTTTCATAGCTAAAAGCATGCACTCCATGTAGTACATATTGAAACATAAAATGTAGGTAAGCTTGTAAAATATTCCCATAGAATGACATTTTGATTTCAATTTTCTCCCTGCCTATATATCCACGCTGACGTTTAAACTAAACCTTGGTATTTGTCTTTCAAGGGAGTACTTCTTAAAATCCAATAAGACGTTGTCGACTTCCACTTGGAAGCTAAAAGGCGAAATTTACATTAAATCGAAAAAGTGATTTTTACGATTTTTCCATGAAAATAAAAATGATATCAGAAGTGGTTGTAAAAGTGTTCTCTAAAATAAAATATTCTAGAACATGGACATCAAAATTTAAAATTAGATAGTGTGCTCAGTAGTGTGCATAGTTTATTATGTAGGTAGGTGCGTGCTTTCCATTTTTCCCGTAAATCCCTATGCATATTCCCAAATAGCTTAAAGCAAGTATCAAAAGTTTAGCTCTCGAAGATTAAACAAAAACTCACAGACTTTTACTTTTGTATCCATCAGTTCTTTCGGATTCGGGTTATTTGTTTATATATTCATTTTGAATTCTAAAGGGATTTTGATCCGATCGATCTCAAGATAAATTGGATGAAATGATATTCATGGCTACGGTACTGCTACTGTATATGACTTACTATACCCCTATACCTGCCTTGTGCAATAATGCCATATAGTGACTTTGACTGTGGATTTGACTTCTGCTGGTTCTCATTTTGATTATATTGATGTTTATTTTTTAACCTTTCAAATTAATGTCGGCATTTAATTCGCTCAAGGTATTTCCTATTTGTACCAATCATTGATCTCGCTATATGCGTCTCGCTCTCGTGAATGTTGTTGATCTTAATAGTGATCTTGATTTCAATTCCTAACTTTTTGCTTACTTTGTAATTTTTTTAAGGTTAGCTTGACGTATACTGGTACCTTCATGTATGCAGATAGGAAGGTATATTTTGTGTATTATTATCATACTTTTTTCATTTTTAATCATGTACGTAAGCGTGTGCCCAAATTATAGAAATGTAAAGCAAACATTGCGCATTACATATGCTCTAATACTAATGCTGAAAGTTCTAATCACAGTATAATATCATGAGCGTGAGTTTAGGTTATTCTTATTATTTGTTGAGGTTTTTGTCAGTCGTCAGTGAATACCTAGCAAATTCATAACATTCATCGCTTATAAATCTGCACAGTAATGCCAGTACACAAAAAACATCAATAAAAGCGACATTCAAATCTGCGATCTACCTACATCCTTAAATAACACGGATACAATAATACAAATTAGTTTGTTGTAAGATCAATCTGGCCCTCTGATTTACGGAATTGTAAGAATTATTATATTTAATTTTAGCTACTTCTTTCAAAAATATAATATTATATTATGCGATCTGTCGATGTCGATATCGCTATAGAACTTTGAAAAGTTCGATACTATAGTTATTTTAACGTTAAATGTAATCTTCCTTTGCTAGAATTTAGCTTCAAAAATATTTGTACTGTAAACTGTTGGGAACGAACCCCTTTATTAAAAAATATATTAAAAAAAAAGTTCTATCATGCAATTAGTATATCTTCATGTCTATATTGACTTGAAAATGTTAGAATGAAGAATGTTTCAATTTTTTTCTGGATCCGAAAAAACATGCCATAGCCGTGTGTACTTGAGTAGATAGTAAAAATTCCGAGGCGGAAATCCCTGAAATTAGTATGAGTGTGATATTCCATATATTCTCCATCCGAATGCTGTGTTAACGAGAATGACTAGGTCTTTTCGCGTTTCGGTCGTTGCCTAATGTTTTTCTACCGTACCATATTATAGTCGTAGCCATTATAAGAAAGCGTTACTTACCGCGGGGAGTGTAGTAAACTCCGGCTATAGTCCGGGAGCCAGTACCGGTACCGATACCGGTACAGATCCCTGTGCCGATTCTAGTCGAACCCTACCAGTATAATAGTATAGTACAATTCTAAAGGAATCTTAAGGTTGTACGTGCCAAGAACAACAACACGAGGAAAAGCAAAAACCAAAAAAAAAAGAAACTGCAAAATGTGAGTGTATGATCCTCGCTAAACCTAAACCTACCTACCGTATTTCCTCTAATAGTACGCGGGTCTCTAATAATGCGCGGGTCTCTAATAGTACGCGGGGTGTAGCCGCCTCAGTTTGGATAGTACGCGGGTCTATTTAACACACTATTAAATGCCAGTGCGCGGGTCTCTATTAATGCGCGGGTCTCTAATTATACGCGGGGGGTCGGAGCTCGAGTTTGGATAGTACGCGGGGCGTACTATCAGAGGAAATACGGTACCTTCAAAAGATCCCAAGCCTCGTTTCCTTGCCAAGGAAACGTTTTTACTACTGCAAAACTACAAATACAGCTATGTGCTACTACCACTGCACTCCTACTCCATGTCTACTATCACTACTATTCAATTCACTCACATGCCATCACTTACTACTATTATACTACTTTGTATTGTGTGTCTCCCTGACTCTGTCTACCTATATGCCTCTGCACTGTAGAAGTGGAAACAGGGAAATTGAAATTTAAAATTCAAATTTTGTCAGTCAGTCGCGCAGTCGGAGTCGTCATCATTATCTCTCATAGACTCCCTTGTTGCCTTCAGTCTTGGTTAAATAAATATTTGCACAAGTAGAAAAAAAATACTTTGATGTATCTTTATGCATTTGAATACAGATATGATTTTTATTTTTGCACGCTTAATCATATATCATACATAGTTATGCATAGCATTATTATGAGCAAGAGCCTTTTAAGATTTTTAACGGACTTGTTTTGATTTAAAAGGAGTTATATTGTAATATTTAATGGGAGTAATTTCGTTTTCGCCCATTCAAATTGTATGGTGGTATAGGCTGGATTTGCTGGATTTACGTTTATGTTTTGGACATTATTAGTGTTATATGCTTGTTAAACACTTCCATACTTATATTGTTTAAAAAATAAGTAGGCACCAAAATTATACAGTGTTACGTGTTCACTGTGTATCGTGCGTTAATATTGTCTCAGGGTTGTTTGTTTGGTGGGCTAAAAAAATGTGTCATATTTGTGTGATCAGAACTGCATATGTACCTGCTTCTCCGGAGTTAGTTTCTTGTCATGTGGGTCCGTTGTCCGGAAATCCGTTGTGTATTTTAGTTTTCCAAATCGTAATAAAGCTAACGGTGTACTTGCGTCTTGCCTGTACGTGTACCGGAGCCCCGATATCGATATATTAATTTTTGTGTTGTATAATATTTCAGTCGGAGTTGGCCATTAGCGTGATTTAGCATCATTGCTTGAAATTTATTAATGGCATTCAAACCTTTTCGATGTTTTAAGATTAGCACTTGTTAGGGTCAAATAAACGTGTGGTTCCACTCCTTTTCCGTGTTAGAATAGCTTTCACCGTTTGAATCTAATACGTTTAATAAGATCTTTAACAGATACTAAACTATAACTTTTACAACCTCTTCAAATCAGCTTTGCATAATTAGGTAGATACCTACCTACCTACATGCATAGATGAGCGGCGGAGTTCATTGGAGGAATTACATAACTTATAATATATCGTTAGCTGTATAAAGATTACGTAGGTACGACCTACCAATAGATGTTACTATCATCGTAAAGTTTGGCGTTGGCATGGGAAGACATATCCGAAGCCAGCAACCCGCATCTTTTGGCAGACACACGGCTCCACGTGATAAAAGCTTTTATCTTGAGAATTGTATAATAATAGTCATTGTAATTGTAAATCCAGGAGTTTTATTTGCAATAGTTTGCACAAATGGGCGTGGCAAAAGGCCTTAGAAAATTTAAGGCAGTCTGTATTTAATGAAGTCCACAGGACGGGCCCCTTACTTTTATGTATATACTGACAATTATTATAGCAAAAAGTTTACAACATAATTGTACTCATATTTTGTAATATTCGTAGTAATAATTCTGTTTGCCTTGACAATTTGTTGTAATTTGTCACAATTTCAAGCACAATTATCAGTATCATTTAAAAATATTTTTTTGACTGGATAGAAAATTTGAAATTGGACTTTGGAAATATAACGTGGAAATTAAATGAAGGCCGGAAATCAAGTTTATTAGGAAACAAAAACACAAACTTGTCACTTCAAGTACATACCTACCTAGCTATATTCATATCATAGGCGTATATATGTAGGGTAGGTAGTTTCCAATTATTTTGTGTATCCTTTAAAAAATATTATAGTCCAGATTATGCCTATATTTGCATTTTCATTAATAAAAATATTTATTTTATCTCCTCTGGCCACATGGAGTTATTAAAACTGAATTAGTAACAGGAAAAAATGACCCTATAAATCAAATTTAAATTCTAATTCCCAACTGTTATTATGATCAGGGATGTTATATTTTTTTTTGGAGTATTTAAACACCTTCATTCTAATAAAGAGCTGGACTGGCACTGGATCTGATTAATAGAAAATAGACACACCCTTCAAGCTTCACACTTCATAACTCGCCACTTCATGTGGATTATCTCTAGTTTCACGAGTTGGAAATATCTAATGGGAAATATCTATATTAAAAATAATGTGTCTTTCTGCTTGCGTCATTCAAATTTGTATTTACAACAACAAAAATATGCGAGATCCTGTATGCCTATGCCAAGTTGAAGTTGAAATGGAAGTACCTACCTATGTACTTTATGTGTAAGGTAATACGTAATTCTTCATAACTACATAATAGGTACAAATGCATTGAATGACATTGTCCACCGACGTGTGGTGTCAAATCTTTCTGCAATGTGCAAAAGGGTTCCAAAGCTGTGAAGGCAAAGGTGATTTTTGATTTTAATTTTGATTTTGAATTGGCTTTATTCCGCGTTGGTTGTTTTGCTATGTCGACTTCATCCCTACTCATGCAGTGGCAGTCTCGTGTGACTAACTAATTGCGCGGCATTTGTTTTCCTCTCACGCTCACAACAGCCACAAAAAAAATATGATGAACAACAACAACAACAACAGAAAACGGATCTAGAAACGGATCAACAAAATGTTGTGTGTCGCAGTTCTCGTTCTCAGTAATATGTGGGTACTTGTGAGTAACCTGTAGGTAATTAGTTTATTAATATTTAATCAGCGCAGCTTGATATTGAAAAATACAGAATGAATATGTTCGTATTTGAATCGTACCTGGGTTTTTTACTGCACGTAGATAAGCAGTGGTGTCCACAGGTTTTTGTTGTCAATTTATATGAACATCTACCTAATATATACGAAGAGTTGTTTGCCAAAACGGGGTAAGTCTATTTAAAAAAAAAAGAGATTATTCGGACTTTTCAATGCATGCATGTATTGTTTTTTTTACAAAGTCAAATCTCACAAAATTTTGGTTTTTTAATATTTTCTAAAAACTTTAAATATTTCTCTAGATTTAAGCCACTGCTTATTGTACAGTGCATAATGTGGAAAAACATTAAACTTAAAAAATTCATCCATGCACATTTTATTCCTGTGAAATTAGCTTGGGTTGACTTATCCCGTTTTGTCAAATAACTCTTCATATATACTGCACGTGTTAACTGTAGATATAACTCTATGCAACACGGATTACGATTACGTTTACGTTTACGATTTTCTTTTCAAACGTGGAGTAATAACGCTAATTGATCAGTGTCATTTTTTTTACATGAAATTATTTAGGTGTCAAAGTACTTGAGACTTTTATGGATTTGTTTTCAATGTTAGACCATAATAATTACTATCTATATACGCTCCCCATGCAGTACTCAGGACTCAGAAGCCGCAGTAGTAGTAGTGGCTTTAGTTTACTGTAGATTTTACGATTTTAAACAGTAGCACAATTACATGCTGGTAAAATATTATGCAAATTGTGACCGCCTTGCCGTCGGCATGGTCGATCGAAATCGAAATCCAAGTCGAGCTATCTACGTACCTATACCTACCGATATTTAGCGAGTATGTGTGAAGTGAAATATTTATGTATTGTTTTGAATTGAATTCGAATTTGATTTCAAAAATTGCGTAATTTATTGGCAATGTCAATGTTATAGCGTATATGTACATGTTGAGCACAAAGAAAATCTAGTATAAAATACACGATCAATAAAAGGTTATTACTACGATGTATGTACGACGTACAATGGCGATATATACAATGTCGTGCATTCTCAATTGACCATTTGCCATTTGTATTAATTTCCTTATCCTTATTGCCTTCTTGTCTTGAATTCTTGAGTGTCGTGTATGTAGATGTGATGAGGGTATTTCCATTTTTGACTACTGCAAACTCAGGCTAAGGCTAATTTAACGTACCAACTACTGTTGTAAGAATACAATATAAAACCATAAGCACAATAAGAACAGAAAATATTATGCAGATATTCAATATTAAATCCACACAGCATCTAACAGCATAGCGCTCAGCCCCGCTGACATTAACAGTAAAACAGTGAATTGAAAAAAAACAGATTTTTATGTACAAATTGATAGCTTAATAATTTAGTATGTAATATTTATGCTTAGACTGCGAATAGGCTTGGCATGAACTTGGAGTAGGAATTCAAGAGTATCTTGTCATCGTAGAAAAATATGAGAAGGAAACTATATGTAAAAAGTAAGATGTAATTATGCCCATTTGCAAATTTTTCCATTTGTAGATGTACAAATTTTGCTTAATTGATCCTTTTAGTATGCAAAGCATGCTTCCTACTAGTGCCCATTCAAATTGCAAAAATATGTATATTGTTTGCGTAGATTGAATTACATGGGGAATGGGCCTTTTATACTGTCAACTGTGCAGCTACATATTATGTACGTCTGGCACGTAATTCTATTACATAGTTAACATATTATGTCAAATCAGAATCAGAATATAAAATAAATGCACCAACGCAACGACATAGCAGCCGTAGAAAACGAAGACACACACACGTCCGCACACACAGAACTACAGGACACGTTCTCATTCACGTTTTCGTTGACGTCTGCAAATTGTATCCTTTTGGACCCATACAAAGATTTAGATCCCAATCCAAATACATAATATCAGCCTCTCCATAGTCCATACTCATTATTTCCATTTTGCTTTCGTACACACAATCCAAATCCTATATATACTAATACTATTGTACTAATCGTAAGCACACAAAATACGTAAAGGCTTGCAGATATTATAGTGCCTTTTTGCTTTCTTAGTCGACATAATTCCATTACGATTTACTATACTTCATTCAATTATTTTCAATTGCAATGCGCAATGTAGGTAGAATAATACAATGGATTTTTGCACATTGTATTTCGTTCCTACCTACATTAAAATCTGGTCGCTATTCGCTATTTACGCAATTAAATTTTAAGGATATCCGTGATTGATATTTTTGTTTCTTTTCTTGTTTTATTTTTTGCTCTCATTACTACTCCGATTTTTCTAATTGATACTTGCCATTTTTTTTGGTAGTCTTTATTACGCTTTAAGTGCTACAGTAATGGGTACTAAAATTAATTTGAACTTTTTTATAGTAATGAACGAGTCTAGTAAGTGATTTGGATTTGATTTTGTAATAGTTTATGACCCTGCGTGTAGTATATGTTCAATATTATACAAACAGGTTTACTAAAATTATTTGCAAAAAAAGGCAGTGTTTCAATCTTATTGTTAGTCCAGTACTGCGTATTTAGTAGGTGCTGCATTATAAAAAAACGTGAAAATAAAGTGCAAATATTAGTGCATATTCCTATATGTAATTTGAGATCTTGCAAATATTTATACATGCTAAATTAATACATGTTAATAATATAAATGCCAAATTTTAAGTTAGGAATTTGTCTAATCTTGTAATAATAAATTATTGTAAGGTGCTTTAAAAAAATCAGTATAAAAAATGCCTCGTGCAAAAATTGCTGGGTGACTATGCTTTATAAAAGGCATCGCCTACCTGCCTGCCTGTCCAGTGTGGTAGTAAAGCGTACATAGTATTATATAGTAGGGTTATAGCCAAATGGCAAAGGGTGCTCGTAATAATTGAACTCACTGTAGACTGTAGAAAATGACGTGTGAAAAATAATTTTTTAATTATCTAAGACATCTCCCACGCATTTTGACATAGCATGTGAAAAAGCACACGTAACATTTAAGAAGGGGAAAAACGTAATTGTGCTGTCTGCTACGTTTTGTTTTCTGGATTAAGATACCAATAATGTGCTCATCTTTTAGTTAATTATAATTACATCTATATTTTACGAGGCGTTGAAATATTGCAATTATCGCAACTAAACTGAATCAAAGCGATAAAGATTATTGCACGTGCATAAGTGTCTACACATGGTGTACATATGACATATAGCATAGCTGAGATTATCAAAAGTTTGTTGCGCACTCCTGTAACGTTTCTTGCCATATACTGCTATGGGGCTATGGTAAAGTCAATTATTTTAATTTTAAGTTTTACTTTTATTTATTTTAGTATATCAAATCATGAGTAGAGATAGTATATTGAAGATTCTACAAAATGCTGTGTAGTCTTTTTGAGAAGCATATTCAATTCATATATTTTCTTATAGATGCCGGTGCCGGTATCCGTATTCATTGTTGTAAGTTTAATTTTATGTTCTATACTATTTTTTCTGCCATTTACCTTTAATGTGTGTATCAAAAGCTGAAAAATTCCCATTAGCTATTTACTATTTACAAACTTTGTTATCATTATCATTGTTGTACACAAAAACTACACAAAAAATCCACACAAAAAATATAATCGGTGGTATGTGTAAAACGTCAACTTTGACGTGGCGTGAAATAACAAACAACACACACACACACTTTTACTCTTCACGTCTTTTGGCTTGGCCATATTATTATTATCGTATATAAAAAAAGAAAGACAGAATCATTATTGTCATTGTACGTATTATTGCCATTATCAACCATCTTAATCATTCCGATTTCATTTTCATTTTGTTCGATATCAAGTCGAGATGCTGCTTCTCTGTCTACCTGTTGTTGGCTGTTGTCCTGCGTTGTTGTTGTTGTTGTTATTATTGCTACTGCTGTTCTTATCGCTGGCTGATTTTAATTTTATTTCATCTCCTGTTCAGTGTCTGTCTATGGCTCATCTCGCTCTCGCTGTGTGTGTGTGTATGGGTGTAAAAAACTAAACTAAATATACAATGCAAACAATCTTTTTTTTATAAATCGTTTTCATTTTTAATTCGCTCCGCACATATAAAGATGACTACCATGTAACCATACTAAATCACTATTATATTTTTTAGTATTGTTCAAATTTATTATAAGGTATAGAAAACAACCTCATTATGCATGTACAACTCACAATTTAAAATTTTCAAGCTATTTACTTGTACATTTTTATACAGTCAGTATTTTTGCTGTGTAGTTTGATGATGTACCTACAAAAATATACAAAATTATGAGGCGTATTTGTAGGGGGAAAAAATAATGTTTATAAATATAAAAGTAAAAAAAAATGATAAAGATGCCTTGCTAATAAATTCTAAAATTTTGGCTCTGAATTGTGACAGACACACAATGCACACAATGCAGACAGTGTAGGCCAAAAGAGAGATTTTGAACTAAAGTATTATTGTATAAAAATTGACATTTTTTTTTAAATATCAAAGTATTGTATAGCCATATTCGAATTGGTAAATATCAGTGGCGGAACCGAAAAATCTTCATGGAGGGGGATCTCTTCTATACATGCAACATGGCTATGCTACTTTGATTTAAATGCCACAAATCATCAGTGAAGAACCAAAATGACCCATACCCATTTCGCCCATTTGTAGCTAAAAAAAATATCCACTACCTACAAAAATATTGAAATATGCCTTGAAAGCATTTAAATAGAATATTTTGCACTTTTAAAAAATATGTAAATAGAAAAGTTCACACTTTTCAAAAATATGTAAATAGAACGTTTTCTACCTTTCAAAACTATGTAAACAGAAAATTTTACACCTTTTCAAAAACAGGTAAATAGAAAATTTTACACCATTTCAAAAACTCTTAATATGTAACGCATGTTTTTCATTTTGCTTTAATGGCATACCTCATTTTTATTCTAGCTTAAATTGGAAATGGGTCATTCTGGTTCTTCACAGACGATATAGTGTAATAAATAATTTACTCGTCTTGGATATATAAGCCATTGGCAAACATATACCTACAAATATTTTTACGCCCTATTTATATGCTATTGCTGCTGCATACAATTAACCCCATTGTTATAAATATTGACACTGCTACCGCTGTTTTCGTTTTGGTGTTCCTCTCCTAATTTTTCTGTCCAAAATTCTAATTTTTGTCTTCAGCAATTGAGTTGTATATAAATGTGTATTGGTAGCGTGAGTATACCTATACATAAATAATATCAAACTTACCTAGGTATATTGCCTATACTTTAATTCCATGTATATTTGATTGCAAAATGTTGCATTTTTAAATTTAATATTTAAGACCTGTCTACACATTATACAGATATCCCTACGTGTGCATATTATACGAGTTGTAAATGCATGAATTGTGAAGTTTTTAAGCATCTAAAATTGGGACGGAATAACAGTGGGTAGTGATAATCCTATATGCAGTTATATAATTTACTTACCTACAAATAATATACGCGCAGACTGTATAGTTTCACATGGAGGAATTGTCTAAAAATAGTGAGTTATTGTTTGCTTGTCATCTCAATGCATGTCAGAAAAGTATAGGAGAGGAGTAGAAACCTGCAACCTGCAAACAAGTCAAAGTCCATCGTTTTTCATTATTACGCAAAGTCTGGTCTGATGTGAGACAGGTATATTATGTAGAAGACTAAAGAAAACAATGAGTTTTGCCCTCGTAGCAACTGATGCTGACACTGGCATGGCGCTGGCACTGGCTGGCTGTGCAGCATCTTTCAATTTCGATTTTGAACAACAATCTTCATCTTCGTAAATATCATCTTCTCATAGCTGTCTGCTATCTTACTACAGACTTCAGACTCGGTCCTGGCCTATCGCCTATAGGGTGTGTACCAGGCCAGGATCTTGTAGAAAGAAACAACCAAGAAGTAGTGACAACAACGAAGCTTTTACTTTTGTTTCTGAATTTAATATAGATATATTGATCTGCTATGGCTGAAGTTGAAGTAACTTCTTCACTATTCATCAGTGTTTGCGCGAGTCGTCTCCCCTTTCCTTTCCTGAACATCTCCTGTCCGCGTACTCTATTAAAATGTATAAAGTTTCAATTTCAAATTCAAATTACGAGCCATTTGACTTGAGTTCGTCAGTAATGAAATGTAGTCTGCTCATAATTTTGACGGGATCTTTGCATTCACTTGCTCAAATACTCGAATATCGAATCTATGAACTCTAAAACTACACATTTACATTCTGTAAGGATACAATTTAATTACAGGAAAAAATCTCGGATCGCTGTCGTTGTCGTTAGGTAAGATTCAAAAGAATATATTTACCCATTTTTCAAGATAATTCAAAATGTCTTATCTAATACAAATTTTGTAAAAATATGTTAGTCCTAGTGATTATTATATTTTAATGCATAAGTTGGACTGACATCTATAAAATTGTAGAAATTGGATATAGGTCATTTTAATTCTTCGCGTGCATGCATACTGTCTCAATATCATCAACAATATCGTTTACAGCTATGTGGAGTCTGCACTTGCTTGGTTTTAGAAGAAGCCATTCTCAGTTCTCAGGGAAAATGCTAAAACCTCGTGCATACACACCTGGACACGTGTGCAGTCTGCGTCTCTGCTTATGCTTATCTGTCTAGTCAATTGGTACTTGTTATATAGATTGTGCATACATTATAATTACTGTATAAAGTAGTAGAGTCATTTTGCATTTTTCTGTCTTACTATTGGCCAAGAAAAATATCGAGATTTTCTTTGCCTTGTGTTTTCCACTTGAATAGACTGAATGATAAGCTGAAGAGTAGACAGGAGACAGAAAAGTAACATGTTTATTGACCAGGCTTTTGGCTTGGGCTGTTACTGTTAGTTACGGTCGCAATTGTGAGAACGATTTACCATTATAATGTCTTGTCTTCTTGTTAAATTTTTCAATTCTGTCTAAGGATGGGATGGGGGACAAGAAGTACGTTAAGACACATAAATGGGAGTGCTATACACGACAGGACGTTGTTATAGCATGTCAAGTGTATTACATTGAATATATGGAAAAAGTTTTGAGGCTTTATTACACTTTGTTAACTTTGTTTTGAATCGATTGTACTGTATTTCTCCACTCTAGAATCTACAGCATTTTAGTCAATACGCGCAAGGGCGGATCAAAGGAGGGTGGGAGACGGCTAGCCATTATCAAATATGTAGGATGGGGTAGCATAGGAGAATTTAATTCAAAATGACCACCTGCCTAGTGCAGATTTGTTCCCTCCATGAAAATTGTGTGGATCCGCCGCTGATCATGATACCTTACTAAGTACCTATACGCATAGTAATTATTCAATAATTCAACGCTCAATGATTTGAGGCTTCAGGTTATTATAAAATAAATGTGTAATGCTCACAACTTTTACAATAAAACTACAATTTATTGCGGCCGTAGTGACAGGACACAGGACGGAGGAGTAAAGTGTACCACATATGTTTGTTTACGTGCTCCTGACTCCTGTATGCGCTCACATATAGTAATCAGAATCCTAGAAGGAATATAATTGTAATTATTACATTCTTTGTTCGACATCCACATCCACATCGACTCATATATGATTAAAATGCAAAGGTAGGTAATTAAGAAATACACAATACAGATAATCAAATCATATAAATGTTATTTTACTTCGGAATTGAAATGGAAATTGAGAGCAGGAGGCATAGGTGATAAGCAATAATAAGTAGGTACCTGCATAGTACATAGGTAGGCAGAATTTACTATGTATTTACATGTAAAACAGATGGCTAATTAGAATTAGAAAATTTAAAGTGTTATGGGATTACGCAATAATAATTTCAATCATATATTGCACAAATAACATGTATAGAGATGTACATGTTTTGCACACGCGCCACGTGCTTATTCATCCTACTGTGTTGTATTTGTTTCTGTGTGATTTAATTCAGTATTTTGAACTCAAAAAAATTAAACTGGGTTATTATAAGCGTTAGGAAGGAGTAGAGACAGAAACTGAAAGTACAGTATGAGTTGTGGCTTGTAGCTATATTTATACAAATGTCTAATCACGACACGACCATTAAAAAGTATGCACGTTATTAGTATTGAATTTATTTACATATTTTATATGTAGCTTACAGCAATGTCATAAGTCAGTCAGGCACAATAATTATGTAATCAGAATCTTATTCTGTACAGTATAGTATAGGGCATATACTAATTTTTGTTGTAGTTTTTGTTGCAATTATAGCAATAGCAATACTGAGCGACTGAGCGTAAGCTAAAAAAAATGTTAATATTTTGATGATGTCAGTTTCTGAGAGTGAGCGTACAAGGTATATTGTCAACCGTTACCGTATTATTATTGTTATCCGTCGGCTGTTGATTATTGTTGCACAATTTTAATTTCTTTCTGGCGAGTGTGGTAGAGATGGTAGATGTAATTGGTTAATTGGTTAAAATATTTTGAAATGTTGTATTAGTAAATAACGTTCTGCTTAAAATATTAGGACAATTTTTTTGTACTGTGATTTGCTGATTTTGATCCATGTTTTGCTGCTCAATTAGCCGGAAATCTGATACTGTCCATCTGGTTGTATGGAAATATTAAATTATGTAATGGAACGCGATGGTGTGATTTAAAGATTATCCATTTTTCTAAACTGATTTTACAGAGCCTGTGATCATGATCATGATTCATGATCTGCTGATCTCTAATTTTTATTGTTATTTCTGTGCATTTAATACAAGCATTTTAAATTGTGCTAATTTTCCTTATCGGTTTGTGCATTTATTATATAATCATAAATATGTAAATTTCGAATGCACAAAACGAAGGAATTAATACATGCGCAATTTGGCTTTAGCTTGAGGCGTCACCTGATTTTTTGGTTTATTATGACTATGTATTTATTCTTAAGCTTTTTATTAGCAATTTTTTAATAGAAATAAGTGCAGAGGTTTGCAGTTTTTTTTTTACATTGTAAATATTTTTATATTATGTAATTATGTCACAACAAGCAATTTAATATTTGTTGTTGCCCTTTGAGCCTTAGTATTAAATAGCTCAAATAAAATTTTTACATAGGTAACTTTAGATTTAGCAATATTGTAAAATGCACACTTGAATGATGTTTAAAACACATATCGTCTGTGAAGAACCAAAATGACCCATATCCAATTTAAGCTAGAATCAAAATGAGGTATGTCATAAAAACAAAATGAGAAATATGTGTAAAATGCCAATTAGAGTTTTGAAAAGTGTAAAACGTTCTATTTACATGTTTTTGAAAAGTGTAAAATTTTCTATTTACATGCTTTTCAAAAGTGCAAATTGTTCTATTTAGATGTTTTTGAAAAGTGTAAAATGTTCTGTTTACATATTTTTGTAAAGTGCAAAACGTTTTATTTGCATGTATTTGAAAATATATTTCATTATTTTTCTAGATAGTGGATATTGTTTTTAGCCAAAACTAGAAATAGGTCGTTTTGGTTCTTGACAGGCGACATTTTTTCGTTTTAATTTTAACCGTGTAGCTGACTAGTGAGTATAAACTTGTAACTATGCACAGTATCTATGCATATTATCCTACGAATTAAAAAATGGAATCAAAATGAATTAAATATTATAATGAATAATTGTATAATTGTATTAATAATACGAATTTCAATATTGCACAGAACCTTCAACACTTGTCTCGCAATACCTTTAATTTTAATTTAATTTGGATTGCAGTTAAAAATAATTGAGCTTAATTACTAGTTTGTAAGTAATTTGTAATTAATTGTCCTAATTAAATCTTTTTATAATTATATGTTTGATGCATTATGCTATCAATATTTTGCTCATAGAAAAAAATCAAAATGGAAGCATTTAAAATATTGTTTACGTATTGCAATGTTCACATGTTAAAATCTTTGAATGCTGCTACGTAATTGTAATGAAAGTTTAAGAAATGGAACTAACGAAAGAACTATAATTGGCTATAGTTTAAAATTTACATATACATCTATACAATATACACCTAAATGTGACTCTGATTAGCAGACCAAAAAGACAACAAGGCATACCTAGTTTCTAAAAGATACCGTAACATGATATTATGATATATTTAACGAAATTCTCAAGCGGTGCATATTTATTGTTAATTGTAGTAAGTTTGTATTATTAGTAGTATAGTATAGGTGAGTTTGATACAAGAATGCTACACACATAGAATGATGGACAAGGAAACTGCTACTGTTCACGTTTTCTGAGACGAGACTCTGCGAGACCTACTTAAACTTAACTGTGTTAACTAGCCCAGCGTACTATACATAATAAAACAGTTTTGTATTTGTGAAAGATTTTTTGTAATTTTTACTGTGCTGATACAAGGATCTAAAAAGAAAGAATACGAATTAAGAACAGCAATACCCCACACACCACAACTTTACACACACACTATCTCATCCCAGTCAAATTTTCCGTCTCACTTCGCATCCTATTTCAAATCTCGTCGTCATCTCAATTGGTTAGATGCAACAAGAAAGATGGAATCAATGCTTGGAAAAGGGTTGTTCCTTCGTTTGTTTTGGTTTTAGGGTTTTGAGGTTTTTAGCTTTGTTAGTTTAATTTTAGCGGACACTATAAAGGTGTGTAGGTAGATCTACCTATGCCTATACTTATGCTGTGTTGAAGCGTCGTTCTCGTTATATATATTCAGAATATAGACTGCAGTGTTTAGCCCTATTCCAAATTCTTACTCCAAATGTAAGCAGATTTGAAGATTGTATACTTGTGTGTAGATGTTTGTAAATAAATAATCCCATCACTTTCAATTATTCCAAGCTCTACACATTACACTATACTGCACTGTACTATATAGCTCACAATCTAAATTCAAAGTATGTATCGGTCTTGGTCTTGGTGCTTCTGTTTCTTTCTGTTTTACAAGTCTCTTAATGCCGCCACGCGACGGACTGATATGCCTTGAAGAAAGAGCTAGAACAGTGCAGTAGCGTAGTACTAGCACCAGCCAGTGCACAAAGATAATATAATGAGGAGCGTAATGCATCAAAGGAAATTTATTTCATTTTCATGTTATGTCCTAATATTTATTGTATGAAAATCACTCAAGCTTTGACGAGACTTTGATGCGATATATAGTATTAAGTAATGGCAAAATCCTTATCAAATAAAAGCTTCCTACGCGCTCCCTGATACAATATCCGACAAACGAGGGTCAGCGATGACAGAATACAATATACAGTCTTTTTTATATTATTTGTGCATCATGTAAGTAGGTGCGTTATGCTGTTAGCGTGAATAGCATCACAAGAAAGACTAGAAAGACGCTAATTTGTCCCTTTTAAAAAAGGTAGTACAATTTAGTAGACGCATTTAAGTTTATGTTAGACGAGGATTTATGTAATTGTTCTAGAATTGAATTAAGCGTACCTTATAAATGGAACAGAAGGACATAGAAAATTTACATAGAATGAAACAATACCTGTACAGTCATTCATATTATAGAGTGAACGTCAACTTTGTGTTTTTGAGTGCGCAACAGTTGGAATGGAATTTTACTGCTGTTTGTTTAATTGGGATTGGGACTCGGTAAAATGGTGACTGCAATGCAAGGCTATATATTATACGTATTTTGTATGTATGTATTGAGTATAGAGTTTTCAACTTTCCAAGTTAGGCTATATATTATGTAAATATATACTTTGATTGAAATAATGAAATATCACCAAACCTAGAAAAGGCAAGAATTTGGATCAGCTCCATTAATTGTGTCAAAATTAAATGCTTGACTTTTATCAAATTTTCTTTTTTTAGAAGAACTTTAGTTACTCGCAATCACAATATCGTCCATGAAGAACCAAAATGATCTATATCAATTTTTAGCTACAAATAATATCCACTATCTACAAAATATTGGAATATGGCTAAAAGCATTTAAATAGAACATTTTGCACTTTTCAAATATATGCAAATAGAACATTTTGCACTTTTCAAAAATATCTAAATAGAAAATTTTACACTTTACAAAAATCATGTTAGTAGAACATTTGAAAACTTTTTAATACAAGTAAATAGAACATTTGAAACTTTTTTAAATTCTTAATTAATATTTTACGCATGTTTCTCATTTTGTTTATATGACAAATAGCTCATTTTGATTCTAGCTTAAATTGGATATGGATCATTTTGGTTCTCTACAGACGATATGCTACTATTAGCCATTGACTACAGTATGTCTCAATAGTGTAAACAAGAAGCATTTATGCGCAGGCTTCGTAAAAAATCGTATATTATGTATTTATTATTTATTAATGATCCGTTCTGTGATGAATTGTAATTCTTGTGAAATCTGCAAGTTGCAAGCAACATTTAGGCGATTTCATTGTAAACATTTTTTTACAACGGTGTTAACTGTGTAAGTAGATTCGATTGAAAATGAACACATTGATGAATGGCTAATTTCTTTATAGTTTCAGTAAAAAATAATGTTTTCTTGTAATTTTCCTTTTATTTCCTCCTTCCAGTACATACATCCGCACTCACATAGTGCTCACTGTACATTGTAAAAATGTGTGTCATTTAGAAAAATCGTAACAGTAACAACAGTAACAAAACACAATTCAATTTCAATAGGGAAGTATAGGGAAGTTTTTGTATTTCCATATTCCATAATAATAATACCTGCATATAATCATAATGCATAATTCACTCATGGCTTATTATCGGTAAATTAAAATGCAGGAATTTCCTTCACATTTCTTTGTAGGTATCCAATCCGTAGACACGTGTATCGTATGCATCCTCACAAAGTGTATCCTGCCAGTGAGTCTGTCAGTCAGTCTCAGTAGCGAGCTAGATACCTTACGAGGTATCTATTTATTATAAGTTTCAGATTCTATTTCCTTATTGAGTTTTGTATTTTTTGTGTATGTGAATAAATTCTTTAATTTTTTATGCAAAATAATTATTATACTGTATGCTTCGCTTAACTGTATGTGCTAAAGCCGACACTGCTACTCTTATCGTCAGTGTAATGTTGGTATTAGATTTTAAAAGCGGAAGTGAAATATCAAAACCCCTACACCAGTGTACTGTATACCTACCTACGCTAGCTATTTGTTAGACGTATACATGATACATACCTAGAGCTATATGCTATATAATATGTAGGTAGGTAGATAGGCAGCAGATTTTAGTTTTTTACAAACATTGTATGTGCCTAATTATTGTTATTGACAACTGACAGGTATGACTATATACAAACAAAACGTCGGTAATTCTGAGATAAGAACTTTTATATAGTATTACAATAAAAATATCGTCTGTGAAGAATCAAAATGACCAAAATCCAGTTTAAACTAAAAACATTATCCACTATCTACAAAAATATTAAAACATGACTTAACAGAATTCAAATAGACTATTTTGCACTTTCAAAACATATTAAAATAGAACATTTCCCAACTTTCAAAAACATGTAAATAGAACATTTTCCACTTTTCAAAAACATTTGAATACAACATTTTACACTTTTTAAAAACTCTTAACTAACATTTTACGCATGTTTCTTATGTTGTTTTTATGACATAGCTCATTTTGATTCTAGCGTAAATTGGATATCGGTCTTTTTGGTTCTTCACAGACGATATCTCAGCCTGTCAGAACTCACCTGCTTTTTTTTGCCGAAGTTATGTTGTCAATACCAGCTCAAGGAATAATTGTGGTTTAAAAAAATTTAGCGAGCAGTAAAATACATAATATTGAAAGTATTAAATTACTGCAGCAGTGAAAGCTTGTATTTCATTTAAATAAAATAGCAGTTTAATTGCCCAAATCTAATTTTGTCAGTATAAATCTACACAAGTCTGCACAGTCTGTTTTGATTTTATTTTCATAAACAAGATTTTTTTTTAACACGTAGTTAAGTTAATTAATTTTTTAAGTATTTTGGGCTATAAATTGTGAACGTAATTTTGCTATAATTATTACAACCAAAGTCATACGGATTGACCAAGAGGTGCTATGTGGGCCAATATGGGTTCCTTATCGTATAAAAACACATTCAATATGCCTAATACAAAATTCTAATTCCAAAATTTACTATGAAATTAGACGTGTATAAATTACCTTAGGCTGTCAACTGACTCAGAATCATTGTTTCATTGTAGTTGGTGCCTAAAAATTTATTTTGTTTCAATCATAATTTTACCGAAAAAAAACAATTATTTAAGCTAGCTATAAATGCTACGCTGCATGAATATGGCCAGCGACTGCAAGAAGGGATGTTATAAAGTTAAGAATTTACGATTGAAATTATTATTACAAGAATTTAAAAGAAAATGGATACTGTTGTAAATAGTGTAAGTAAGTAAACTACACTGCTATAGTACATCTAATGGCTGATGGTGCTTTAGTGTGTTATTATGTTGGTGTAAGTGTAGGTAGGATAATGACACTGATAAGGATTTCTTCCAATTTCTTGTACAAAAGGATTAACTTACTAAGTGCTTAGTTATAATATGATTATGATTATGATGATAGTCCTATTTTCTCTTATAGTGTGTACATACACGAATATAAGCACATGCTAATAATTAATTATGATATCATTTTCTATTACGATTAAATAGTGCGAGAGGACGAGTAGCTACTATATTAATTTTGATTTTTCACAGTAATATGAATTTCTACTGGTGTAGACACTCAAAGTTATACATGGATTTTATTTGCATTTTGTAAAACATTTTGTGTTAAAGCCTCCATTTATTTTTTATTTCTATTAGAATCTACTATATAATTATTATGTTACGTCAATACGTGTGGGACTCTTGATGTGATGGTTAACACACGAATCAAGAAAGCAACACTTCGTTTAATTGTTGAATTATTATTCTTTTTTGTATAACTGTAGGGAAACTTTTACTGCATATAACGTATAGTACACATATTAATTAAGTTTAAGTACTAACTAAAAGTATCCCAGTGCTTATATACCGTCACCGTCAGCCATATACCTAAATGACTACAAGCAATAATATGTGCATAATATATATGGATATATTTAAAAGTTACAAATCATATCCCTCTCCTAATCTTCATAGAAAATTAATTTTTGTGTCTACCTACCTATCTACCTACCTAGATTTCAGATGTAGATTTAGATCATATTTTTTTATGATTGTGTGTATCTATCTGTATCATTTATAGATAGGTAATTAGATGTGAACGTATAGGCATACCCGGTGCATTTCTATAACAGCGCAGTAAAGACAGTATAACTAACATTAACATTCGTCGTGGCTTAAGCGTTATTATAGGCTTCAGATTTAAATTAGATTTGGCTTTATAGCCGCAACATTTACACAGTTGTTTGCTTTTTACTTTTACGTCCACACCTATATGCTGACTATCTCATCAATATGATGTTAAAATCCCATATTGTATACAGTATCGTGTGAATTATTTCATTTGTTTCACATTTCTCGTTGTTCTCTCGTTATGTAGATTTCTTGTACATACACTTGCTCACTCATTTACATTAAAATTGTTTAATTACGATGACGATTACGACAGCGCTAAAGCGAGCGTCGTCAGCGATGTAATAATGCAATTTAAATCAGCTCAGTGCAACATTACGTTTAAGTAAATGTAAAATACAAATGCCTGTGCATTACATTTTTTGGGGCTGGGATGTGCTGTGTAGCATATCTTCGGTGATGAACCAAAATGACCCGTATCCATTTTAAGCTAGAATCAAAATGAGTTATGTGAAAAAAAACACTAAATGAGATAGATGCGAAAAATGTTAGTTATTATTTTTTTTTAAGTTTAAAATGTTTTAATAAATTTTTTTTCGAAACTCCAAATTAATCCATTTACTTGTTTTTGAAAAGTGCAAAATGTGCCATTTAGACGTTTTGGAAAAGTGTAAAAAGTTTTTATTTACATGTTTTTTGAAAGTGTAACATGTTCCATTTGCATGTTTTTTGAAAGTGCAAAATGTTCCATTTACATGTTTTTGAAAATTGCACATGTTTCATTTACATGTTTTTTGAAAGTGCAACATGTTCCATTTGCATGTTTTTTGAAAGTGCAAAATTTTCCATTTACATGTTTTTGAAAAGTATAAAATGTATATTTACATTGTTTTTGTAAGTGGAAAATATTTCATTTAAATCTTTTGTTAAATTGCAAAATGTCCTATTTGCATTCTTGTATGATCGAGGAGTATTCCAATTTCTTTGTAGATATTGCTTTTAACACTTAGCTTAAGCTGGATACGGGTCATTTTGGTTCTTCACTGACGATATAGTACCTTACACACTTGGGTACATAATATGCTACGTGTGTATGCTGTAGAGTGTAAAGTCTTACACGTGCATAACGATAGCCGTATAAAAATAAATGCCGTCTCGTTTTCGTTTTCATTTTCATTCTCGTTCTAGTATTTATTTCCTCATACTCATACTCATTCACAATTTTAAATTTCAACGGGATGTACCTACCTACTTACTTATAGAGACTTTTGTTGATTGTGTATGTAGTATGGGTCTCTGCATTACTGTTACTGTCACTGTCGCATGTTGATTTGGTAAAAAAATAAAAAATAATTTTATGGTCTGCTCCATTTAATTGCAGACGTAGTAGTGGCAGAAAAATACAATCAGTAGCAGTAATGCGCTAATTTTTGAACTACACTAAACACTGACTACGTTTCAAGTTAAGAAGGGTTTACCTAGATGTTGGTATAATTTAGTTACTTTTGTGTTGATTGGATTAAATTATTGAGTAATTCTTTGATTGAAGCAGCGCAGTATTGTGTGTGTGGAGACATTCTACATGTAATTTACACACTGTATCTCGTTTTAAAATGTTTCCATTGTTGACTTGAGAATTCTCACTGCATTCAAGTATTGATGCTTGTTAAACAAAAATTGTTTCCATAAAACAACCTTATTTGCTTCCTATATTTTTGTGAAATGTTTTTTGCATGGACGTCGTGAGTTATGCTATTTAACTGCACTAAAGCTACTGTGGTTTGGCCATTGAGCGAGGTGGCAATGGTAGTGTGGTGCAGTGTGTAAATCTCTAAAAAGTTGTTTAGTATGTATTTATGTAGTAATAAAAATTCCAAATACTCGCTTATGCATAATTTAAGTGCAGTGTGGAGAATCCAGACCCAAAAAGAAAAGACATATTGCATACATAATAAGTTCTCAGCTAACAGTTATAATGCAAAAAGGTATACCTACCTAATATGTCCAGCACATTAATATTGTTATGGTTGCGGTTTTAAAAGGTTTAACGAGTAGAGCTTTGATGGTCGTCTGATGAGGTGCGATGATTGACAATTTAATTACTAATGTTTAATCAGCCATTTGTCACCGTATGAATATTTACCGCTACACGTTACGCTACGTTACGATAGTTACGTTTGATTACATTTCGTAACGCATGGTGTCAATGTTTTTGTAGCCTCTTTCTATGACACTATTTGACCCAAAAGCGGACCCAATAAATATTATTGTAGTTTTATAAGAAAAATCAAAAATAACCAGATGTTCGTTTCATACCCATAATTTCATCAAACTTCCGCCCTTATAAAAAATATGTTACATTCCAATATGTATAAAAAATATTTCAATTAATTGGTAATATTTTGTCGAAAATATTATAACGCAAATTAACCACTTTTAATGATAATAATAGCATGATTTAACCGCGTTAAAAAAATAGTAATAGGGAGATTAGCATTGTATATATTTTAGATAGGTTCATAAAACAGAAAGCAACCTCATGGGCACTTGGTAGATCTAATGCAAAAAATAAAAATTAAATTCTACCCTTTCCTGTACTCACTCAGCAAGAGTGTTGGCTAGCAATATTTTACACAGGTACTTATTTCCTTGATTTGATGACAGAAGTTTCCATTTTGTTCACCAATACTTATAGTGCAATTTATTTGTTTTCATACCTCATGTGCTATGAGCTGGTAAATTGAAACCAGTGCAGCGCAATGAATGTCGTTTCGACAATTCATTGAAATTCAATTGACACACGAAGAGGAAGAGGAGACAAACGTATGGGAAAAATACCGTGCAGCAGGAAAAACCGCAGTGTACTTTATTATAGTATCTATAGAATCTACAAAATACCACGTGCACATAATTATATATGAAGAGTTTTTTGGCAAAACGGGATAAGTCCATTTTTTTTTTAAATGAGATTATTTGCGTTATTTGTTCTGTTCAACTAGTTACATTTCTGTGTTGAATGGTAAAGGTCAAAGTTCAACCAAAGCAATTTTTAAAAATAGTCCAAAATTCGTTTTTTGGCAAAACGGGATAAGTCCATTAAATTATTTTTGGCAAAATGGGATAAGTCCACCTAAAATATGGATTTCTGATTTAAATTTGGTTTTTGAGTGTTTTCGTAGTTTGTAGAATACAATTACCGTGCGTTAATGTTTTTATGCAAAGAAAGATAAAAATTTAAGAAAAAGTTTGGTTTCATTAAAATTTCATGTCACGGACTTTTTACCCCATGTTAAGTTATTGATTTTTTGGCAAAACGGGATAAGTCCACAAATTCAAATTTTTGAAAATTTTCTAAAAACTTCCAGAGTCCGTCTAGAATTATGAAACTACTTGTAATTACGCTTCGTCAGATGCAGTACCTGTAGAAAAAAATTGAGTTACAAAACCCCAACCTGTCACTATTTATTCGTTTTTCGTCGTTCCTGTAAAATTTACTTTGATGGACTTATCCCGTTTTGCCAAAAAACTCTTCATATGTACCTATACCTACCTAGTTAAATTTTGGTTTTGCCCAAATTGGTTACACACACTATGGATGTTCGATATTTCTGTCCTCCTTTATTTTTTGTCATCTTTCTCTCCTATTGATATAATCTGTGTTTGAGAGTGGTCATGAAATATAGATCATTATTTGCCTCTGATGTAACGTGTATGTTGCTATTATTAAAATACATACGTGCTTTGACACCTTGATGCTTGATAAAGATATCAACTTAGGTAACTAACGTCAGACGTCCAAAATAAAATATTTCATTTGAAGTGAGAGATGAATGGAGCGTGAGAGGGATGTGTGTAGTTATATAATTAAAACTCAGGCAACTACACGTAGGTACTGACTTTTTGTATTATTAGGGCATATAGGGTATACAGGGATCTTTAAACGGATGTGAAAAATAAAATACACAGGACATATACCTATTGTACATTGTATGTGTATATAGCCCCGTTCGGAACTACCAAGTTATAAGGCAAGTTTTAAAAACTGGCATATCTTCTGTGAAGAACCAAAATGACCCATGTTCATTTGTAGTTATAAACAATACCCACTATCAACAAAAATATTGAAACATGTTTTGAAATCATTTAAATAGAATATTTTGCACTTTTAAAAAATATGTAAATGAACTATTTTACACTTTTTAATTTATGTAAATGGAACATATTTTACACTTTTCAAAAACGTGTAAATAAAACATTTTACACTTTTCAAAAACATTTAAATGGAACATACTTTACTGTTTTTCAAAAACATGTAAATAGAACATTTTCTCTTTTTTCGAATACTCCTAATTAACAATTTACGCATGTTTCTCATTTTGTTTTTATGACATACCTCATTTTGATTCTTGTATAAATTGGATATGGGTCATTTTGGTTCTTCACAGACGATATACTGTACGATATACTGTTAGTCTGTTAGTGATATCATGGCTTGGCTGGATTTGACCCTTCCTGCATCCTATAATCTTTCTGAAACGTTATTACAGATGTTTATGTGTATGAAATGTAGAAATCTACAAGTCTATGAATATCATATTCAGTCTATTTTATTGATTTTTTTAAAATTGAAATTATGATATAGGTTTATACTTAATTGGTAAATCTGGGCTCTGCAAAGTGTATTTATTTCTTGTTGCTTATATAATTAATGTTACAAATTTTACACGGCGTCCAAATAAACTGTAAACGTAAAAATCACCAATCCATTTAAATGCATGGATTCTTTGAACTCCAAGTCAGGCGTCATTAAAAAAATTACAATGATTGTAACATAGGGGCTCTATTCTGAAGACCTTGCTTTAAAGCTGTACATTGTAACAGCTGTAGGTGGTTTGCTCCTTCTTCAAAAATCAAACCAATTGACCTACTATACTATATATATATCCTATATAAAAGTATAGGCTCTAGCCTACCTTGGTAGTGGTAGGCACTACCACGCTACTATAACACCTATGCATGTACTTCTTAGAACTTAATATTCTCAATAATAAATCAACAGGTTAATTGGTAATTAAGTGTTACTGCTCTTAATGTGTACCTGTATGAGTACGTTACGCAACATGCTTGACTATATGACTGTCTATATTTATACAAGACCTAAAAGTAATACAAAAAAAAACAAAGTAATTACGCGCTGCTTAATTTACTATTTCAATTCAATCTCAAGAGGAATGGTAATGACTAATAATAATGTTATCATTGAGATGAAAACCTAAATTAAAATCAATTACAACACCACCAACATTGTGAATTGTGAATTAATATTAGTCACAGAGTCTATGTCTATATCACAATAAGTCTACGCTTTAGCTTCGCTGCTTGCTTGGCTGGCAGGCAGGCATAGTCGCGAGTGCCAGTACAGTGTTGTTCTGTTTAGCTTTGGTGCAGCACAAAATAGGGAAAATACTGCAAGTCATTCCAAATCCAAATCTAAATCCAACTTTAATTCTCGAAAAAGAAGACGACATAATTGATAATTATAACACTTACACATATAATGTAATGATAGAGGCTCCAGCTCCAAAGGGGTTCATCTTCCAATATTTCTCGCTATATCCCACTGTGTTTTTTATTAATATAACATTCTACCCATTTAAGTATATATAGCAAAAACGTTGTATTAATTGTGATGTAATCATACAATAGAAATATGTAGCGTATCGGTAATCGGTATACATATACCTATGTGAGAAAGATCATGTCTCTTATATTACTGTTAGTATTACGCAACGCAGGACGCATTCTCTACGGGACTAAATGCTCTCTGCTCTCTCTCTTCTCTGTGTGTATTATTGGCAAGAGTTAACTGTATACTGAGTACATTAATGCACTGGTTGTATTGCACTGCATTGCATTGCATTACCACTTACTTACGGACTTACTACACTTAACGATTTAACATTTCAAGCGTGCATGAAGTTTTGAAGGAGTATCTCTCCTCGCTGACTGACTGACTGACTGATATTGCATTTGCAGTTTTGGTCATTCATTATAGTTTTTTCTGTTCCTTTTTTTCGTCGTCGTCTTCGTCTTCTTCTTCTTCTTGATTCTTGATTCTTGAATAGAAACCAATTGTATACCTACGTTGTAAATTGTAATAGTGTTCTTGAGATTAGACAAAAAAGATGTGAAGACATCTTCACTCGAAGTCGACTTCCAAGTCATTTGAAACTTTCCTTTTCAATGTGATTATGCGGTGTAGCTCTGTATCGTATACCCTCTGTATTCAAACCTGCACACTATACTGTGATATATCAAGTTAATTCTCAATCAGAGGCTAAGACGACTAAATTAGAATTTGTGTCATGTACATAATATAATGTAGTTGTATGTAATACAGTGCATAGTGTAGTGTAGTGTAGGTAAGTAGTAAGTTAAATTGAAATTGAAGTACTGTCACCGTATGTATTATGAGGGTTTCTATGGGTGATAAGTACAAAAAGCATGGGAAATTCATGTAATTATATACATACATGTGTTAGTAACTGAAGGTGAAGCTCTAGTGAGTACATACATATGTATTAAATCGCGTGCCTTTCATTTTCATATTTTCTTCGACTGTCTGTGAATGAACGACATCCAATAGTACATACAAACTACAATAAATAACTTGACAAGGGGAAACCCCTTGGGGAAACTGGAGACTCCTTATTTACAACTTGTACCCATGAAGAAAATAACCTCCCTATGCGAAAAATAACCTTCATGTTCCCTTGAAGGCCCAAAATAACCTCCCTCATGTTCCCTTGAAGGCCCAAAATAACCTCCCTCATGTTCCCTTGAAGGCCCAAAATAACCTCCCTCATGTTCCCTTGAAGGCCCAAAATAACCTCCCTCATGTTCCCTTGAAGTCCCAAGGGAACCTCCCTCATGTTCCCTTGAAGTCCCAAAATAACCTCCCTCATGTTCCCTTGAAGGCCCAAAATAACCTCCCTCAT